>JANHGN010015387.1:13150-33608 GCA_024605025.1 Megaceryle maxima | reverse complement strand
CAGAGATGTTCCAGCCCCTTCAGCATCTTTGCAGCCTCTCTTGGCCTCTCTCCAGTATTCCCCTGTCCCTCTTGAACTGGGGAGCCCAGAATGGGACACAAGACTCCAGATGTGATCTGACCAGTGCAGAGTAGAGGAGGAGGAGAACTTCCCTTGACCTGCTGCCCACACTCTCCTTTATACATCCCAGGAGACCATTGGCCTTCCTGGCCACAAGGGCCCATTGCTGTTTTATTTCCAGTTTTTCTTGCATTTATTGTCTCAGGAAAACTAGGAAATGCTTTAACCCGTTTCCCACTTTCCCCACACTTTTTGCTGAAGGATCTTTACTGGAGGAAGTCTGAAACTTCCCTCCCTCATGACCACAGCTGAAACTGTTGCTGGAGCTTAACTCAGTAATACTAGCAAATCATTCATCTTGGGAGATCTTGTGTAAGGAGAGGAAGGATGGTAGCAGATGAAGATACCCTGTTGAAAACAACCTGACCCGAGAGCTAAGCTGGTAACGCCCTGCATGGTTTGAGCCTCTGTTACTAATTCTCAACTCTTAAAATGATATTCAAATACTTGTAAGAACAGAATATAAGGATTAATGGAATACTAAGCGCTCTGGAAACAACTGCTGCAGCAACACTGTCACTAACAGTGCTGCATTTGAGCGGAGGAGATGGAAGGAGAAGGCAAAATAAGCCCTTGACAGCAATTTTTCCCAAGACTCCAGCAGAAGGAGAACACGAAGCTGTTGCTGGAGGACACGCATCCTGGCCAACCCTCAAGGCAGAACCCAACGCCTGTCTGCAAGGCAACGCATCAACAATCTGCCTGGCCAGTGTTTGTACACGGACACAAGGAACCCAAAACCCAGAGAGGTGTTACAGACAGTTCTTGCTGATGCCACAACCACCCACTGCCAGGAAACCCAGAAGCAGCTCAGCCTCACCTTGTTTGTCTCTGGCAACTGGCCTGCTGTGGCTTGCCATCTGTTGTACAATAATCCTGAGCCAACTTTGTCTTGTATAAGTTTTAGATTCCCTGAATATAACATTTGTTGTGCTCTGTGCTGCCAGTTCACAGTTCTCTCAATCATATACCGCAGGGCATCCCCCTCGGGAAGCCTCACGCGGATGCGCTGCAAGGAGGCCAGCAATGGCAAGATCTTTTCTAAGGGTGGCTTTTCCGAACGGTGACAGTGTGGACAGAGCCACACACGAGGTCCCTGCAAAACGCTGGACACCGAAACACAGCCGGTGTGGAAGAATCCTCTGCAGAGTTCACACTGTATCATGGGAGCAGCCGGCTCCTTCTGGCACAGACAGACTTTCAGCTCTGCGTCCTCTTCGCTGGACAGCACCTTCCCTTCGTTCGCTGCTCGCAGAGAACGCAACGCTTCCATCTCCTTCAGGCGGGCCTCCCCGAGCGTCGCCATCTGCAAGGGAGCGCAAAGAAAGGGATGCAGGCTCCAAAGGAACATTACTCACCAGAAACAGGGTGACCTCTGCACACTCACACTCTCCCCTAGGCCAATGAGTATTTCGGGTCCTTAAGAAGCTCCTCACCCCTGCAAACCTTCATGGCTCTGAAGGTTTGAAGCAAAGGGCTTATTGAGGATATGCAGCGATGTGACTTCAGTTTCCTTCTGTTATCTCATTGGGCCCAGAAATACAAAACTTACTCCTTTGCAAAAAAATAACCTCCTAACTCCCTTCCCCTCTGCTCCAAATCCTTCATGTTTTGTACCACGAGAACTTTACCTTCGCTAAAGCAGCTTAAATTCCGCAACACGAGCGGATTTGCCCGGCAGATACTTCTCTGGGAACACGTCTCTCAAACACGTAGCCTGAATCCGTGTCATCATGGAACAGCTCTGGGCAGTCTCCAGAAACACAGAGACATCTCCCACACCCACGGCACACACAGTCGAGTGCACGGGGCGGCCCTCAACCTACACACGCCTGGGGTTTGCAAACTCCACTGCAGTCCGGGTGTCGTTTGTCCTTCCTACCCCTCATCATGACCCCATTTATTTTTTTTCAGGAATCTTCAGCATTAACAGCTATTAAAGACAGGAAGATATTTCAGTTTCATAAAGGCTAGTGGTAGGAGCTGCAACTAATAAAATGCATGGAACTTATGGATATAAAAATAAATGCATACAGAAGTGTTTACTGGCATATACCAACCACTTCTCTCTCACACCACAGCTTTGAAACGTGGTGACTAGAGAAAAATCACCTCTGCAAAAATGAGGCAGCTGACTGTGGTCGAGGCTCTGCAATAGGTCTGTTGAGACAAAGCACTTTCCCACCAGCAATCAAGTCTGCTCCATCCAGAACTCGTGTTTTACTGACTTCATAATGCATGAGGTTTCCTTTAATTATTTATGACATTTGTTTTAATTATAAATGGCTTTGGGTTATTGTTCGTTGAAAGGATCAGACTTGGGAAAACTCTATCCTAGTAGCTAGTAAGGTTTCAGTATGGTGGGGAAAAACAGGTCTCGGGTCTTTATTTTCCTGTGCTTCGTTAGGCTAGGGGCATTGCCTGGCACACTGTACTCCATGCACAAAGACAAGACGTTTTTCCACTGAAACCAATTTTGGGAAGTCTAAAGCAGGCACAGAAAAGCGTAGTCCTAGAGGTTCTTCTGCAGAACAGCAGAGTAAGCAGGAAAGAGTGGAAAATAAGGCTCCTGCACAAGAGGCAAACAAAAAGAAAGATTCAGAGAACTTTAAAAAAGCTCCTGTTAAAAAGCAAAGCCATTAAAGCACGTACCGCAGACGCAGTATCTTTGCTCTCGGAGAGCGCTCTTTCCAAGTCACTCAGCGTCTCTAGCTTAGTGCTTTTCTTCTTTCCACTTAGCACTGGTTCCTTCAACTTCTTCTGCTTTCTCTTGGGATTCAGCATTCCAATATCACACCGAGGACATAACACCTGGCAGACAGAGAAGCAGTGTTGCCTGCAGTGGTTTTAATGCATTTGTCCCACCCTAACACAGCCACGTACGACTGGTTACAACAGGGATTCCTGCAGGTTTTTTCCATCAAAGAACTGAGGAACTAGGATGAGGTTATCTGGAAAATGGAGAGAGCTAGGAGGTGAAGGGTTCAGTTTTATAGAATGGGCAGACCACGAACACCTCCACGTCTCCTTCAGAGTGCTGGCACAGAGAGGGGCCCGCCGTGCGATTTAAGCTGCAAGCCCCTGGAAGGTAGCAAAGGATTCTGGGGCTGCCCAACAATCCTGTTGGAACGGAGAGAGGGGGGCCGGGCACCCACGAGGGGCTCAGCGTGGGCTGCTCAGGGCTTCACACACGGGCAGCAGCAGAGTCAGGGGGCTGGCTAGAGCAGCTCCGGCCTCGCCTGGCCGCAGCTCGACCTGGAGGTGGGTGACGTGGGTTTGAAGCTGCGCTCCAGCGGCTGCGGCCTGATGCACTGAGTACCTTCAGTGCCACAGGTATGTCAGCGTTCCCCTGCTCATACTGAAAGTGTTAGCCACTGATTAAAAGACCAGAGAAAGTATAGCTGAATCTTAAGCATTTTAGAAGTCTAAAATTATCATTTAAAGTATAGGTCAAACTAAAAAAAAGTTAAAATAAGTAACGTAAACCTAGACCAATTCTGCAAATACAGTTAATGTCTCCTGCTACTGCATCAGCCAGTACTGTCAGCCTGCTGCTGACGGGGCTCTCCCCCAGAGCAGAGATCCCTTACCTCCAAAAGGGAGTAAGGGGAGTTCTCGCACAGAAACGTGTTAGCTGCACACTCCTTCCACGCTTGGACTTCGGACACCAAGGACTCCAGCCTGGGCAGGTAGTCCAGATGCACGGGGATAGATCGACCTCTCGTGACAAGTTCTGCCAGCGTGTCCAGTACGGGCACTCGTCCCCCAACCTGCCAGAGCAGAAATTAAGAAAGGCTTGACACGTATCAGACACCACCTCTGTCCATCACAGCGAGTCGTTTAGATTAACTGAAGGCAGAGCTTGTGAAAACAAAGGTACTGCTTAGACACTTCAGTCACGTCCATGGCTGTTATTCCAACATTCATGCTTCTCATTCTCTCGAGACAAAACTAGTGGAACAATACACTTAGAAATGACAGAATAAAAAAAAAGAAGAGGCGACTGCCAATCTAACAACCTCACTCACAGCAGAAAACCACGAGGCAAGTCTAACCCAGTCCCTGCTGTGCCAAGAGCAAGGAACCATCCCAAGCAGCCCGTGTGCCATCGCACGTGAGCTCCGGCCACCCCTGGCAGCCCCGTTGCAAGAGGCTGGGCAGGAAAGCGGCACCGTGAGGTGATTTCCCAACACGCTGTGATGTGGGACTCGAACTCATCCACAACAACGCCGACGTCTCTCGCAGCCAATCTCAAAGTGCTGACACCAAGAACTCCCTGCGAGTCGTGCCGACTGCAGGCATTTACCAAAATCCTCACAGAACTGAAGCAAAAATTCTTGGCACGTACAGCTGCAGTTTTCTGTTTTCAGGAGGCAGAATTTCAGAATCCAAACCAAGCAATCAGCCAGTGCCAAGAACAATCACTTCAGTCCTCTCAAGATAGCCCTCAGACAAAAGTTAGTATTACATCAAGTTTATTCCTTCAAAATTTTCAAGTCCAAGACAGCTAATGTTAAATATAAGCTTCTAGAAGCCAAAAATCTTTATTAAAAGCCCAGTTTAGGTCCCATAGGCCTGAAAATACTGGTTATGAGTTCACTTTATGGATAAAACCCTGAGGATAAATGAAAATGTAAGAAAATACTGGGCAACTTTATCAAAACATGAAATCAGGGCTATCCCAGTCCCACTGACCCTTGGCTCAAGTCCTTACAAGGCTGAGCCATGAACCACTTTAAGAGCCAGTTCAGGCTACGACTGCTCCCTTGGGCTTGAACTAGCACAGCACAAGCACTTGTGCCAACACAGAGGGGGAAGAGAAGAGGGGAGAGTTAAGCTGCCATTCAACTGCAAAAGAAGCAAAGAACCTAAAAAAAAAAAAAAAAAGTCAGGAAATGAAACTGGATCCGCAAATAGGTCTGTCTGAAAGGTTAAAAAAACCCCAAACTGAGTGGGAAGCACCGAAAGTCAAGGTGAAAACCTGTGTAGGTCTTTATCAGACGTTGGTTTTCATTCTCTGCCATCAATTGCTCTGTTGAAGATTTATTTCAGAGCGCGAACAGGGAAATAGAAAGCACACAAAGCTGGAAGGAGCCTTAACAATGGAAGAGGATGGAGAGAAGAGGGAAGGAAGAAGAGGAAATCAAGTACATTCCACCTTAAAATCAGACAGACCTATTACAAAACTACCAGTGTTCTAATCTATGAAACCAAAGACTGACCACAGAGGAACAGAACAAGAAACACCCTTCAGACTGGCCATGCTTAAAGGCCAACAGCTGAGGGAGTGCCTCCCAGTCGCAGGAGGTATGACAGTCTCCCTGGTGATACAGATGAATTCTGCGAGCCTCAGAAGAGGAGATGCCAGCCCGAGGAGGGAATAACACCCTGGGATGGCCAGGTCTCGGTGAGACGCTACCTGTGGTGCACGCTCCAGACCAGAGAGAACACACAGAGAGGACACTTGTCTGACCAGGAATAATCCTGGATCAGCAAATCTCCCCTTTTTTCTTTTTCTGAGGAGATGCTACAGAAAAGTTATTTGTTTAGTCAAGTAAATGAAGGCTGTGAAAAAAAATATCATTGGTGACTTTTTAAATACTTGAGAGGATTTGTTTATTCAGGAGTCAGAGGGCAGAACTTGGACCGTGTCAGCTGCTCCATACTGTGTGTTGCAGGGGTACAGCAAGACGCAGAATGGCACATAAAATGTGACTACCAGGTAACTGGTACTAAGTGACTGAGCAAAACTTACCTTAAGGTAAACTTCCATAATACAGTATGTTTATAACTTCAGATTTTTGTTACTCATTCCTTTCTAGATTTTATTGCAGTCAGTTAATTGCAAAAGGTGAAGGAATACAAATCAGGTCCAGAAACACAAGTAAAAATAGCAGGGCTCAGGTGGTAACTGCACTGTGTCTAAGGTGATGGGTGTTAGAGGTTAAATGTTCTTGGCTCGCCACACACACACTGCGGAGTGCAGAGCGCCGGGCTATCAGCCTGGCAGGGGTGACAGCCCCTCACCTGGAAGCCAAGAGTCCAGGGGACATACCTGCAGAGATTCCACCTCCTGCAGCCAGTCCTTGGCCTTCTGAACCGCGTCCTTCAGCGCGACACCGTTCGGGAGGTAGGCAGGGATCTCCTCGATCTCCTTCAGCGCCGCTGCAAGCCTGCTCAGCGACTGCCGGGGTCTGCGGGAAGAGAGCAGCTCAGGATGGAAAGCAGAGCAATGCAACTGGGGCTCTTCTACTTGTCTGGCCTCTTAAAACCACAGGGCCACACCAGCTAACGGTGTTACATCCAGTAGCAGAGGCGGATGCCGCAGCAGCCAGGCATTCGGAGCGCGCAGGCTTTCAAAAGGTCTGCTGGCTCCCTACAGACTCCGACCAGGAACAGTCACCCACTCGGCCTTAAGGGAGATTTAACATTTATTAACTTTGAATACACACACCAACCCTAAAACAGAACCAGCCAAGAGATTCTGCATTGGAAGGTCAAAAAGAACCGAGGATGCCTTTGCTCTATTTCACAGCCCGATTGCGACGTTGCCAAAGGTACAGACACGGCTGCATTTCCAGCTTGGAGGCTAAACCCAAACTTATTCCAGTTTTGTGCTTTAGGAAGTTATCATTTTAAAATGAGTACCCATTGTTACTAATGGGTAACAACCACTCAAATGCTTTTGTAATTACGAAGCTGGAAGAAAAAAAACATTAAAAAAATCAAAATAGAAAGTTCTCAAAAAAGGAATCCCGAGGGAAGAAACCTTGCACAGGAGTTTGTGCCACCTTTCTAAACGTCAAGTGGACTGCGCTGTCCCCCATTTTACTTTATAAAGCAGAAGGACAAAGCAACAAGGAAGATTTTTTTTCTCGCTATGGATGTATTTGGTTTATTTCTTTCTCCTGTGCACCAGCTGATCTGGAGAAGTCTCCTCAATGTTAGAAAGAGTGCACGTAATCGAACGTTACCAGCTCATGGTATAGACATAAGCTCCATCTGGATGTGCATCCTCCAGTCTAACAGCGGGGGAGGAAAGAAGGTGGAAAGGAAGGGAGAAGGGTCTTAAAACCCTTCCTTGGGGCAAAAGGAGAATGTGCACAATGATAGTGGAGCAACACAAATGCTGCAAGACAGCAGCAGTGCTTAACATCACTCAGTCCATCCCATCCCCTCCTGCATCCTTTTCCCTCTGGATGGCACAACTTTTGCCTTCAGGTTGGGAACCGGATGAAGAGAAGAGAGCCCCTTCTGAAGTAAAGGCAACTACTTCCATCGTAAACAGCTTGTGGAACTACAAAATGCAACACACTAAGATTTAGCTTCTACCTGGCCTTGATCAGGTTTCTGGCTTTGTCATCCCAGTGTTCAGATATGGTGAGGAGCTCCTGCAGCTTCGCCATCGCTTTCTCAACTGCCGGGTAGGGAGCGAGTCCGACACCTGAGTCTATAAGACGTCTCATATCATCTAGAGTAAGAGAGTGGTGGTCTGAGGAAGCCAGTTGCACGTCCTCGAGCCAGCGTGCCTGCTCCAGACGTATCCGCAGTTCAGCCAGTTGGGGCAGGTCAACGTCGAAGTCAAAGCTGACATCCAGCAGCTCTTGGAGTTCTGCAGCACTGGGCATCTCTTCAGAAAGGAGTTTTTCGCTTTGCTGCTGAAAAGCTTCCACACGATCAAGAAGATCCTGAAACAGACAAATGCAGCAGTGAATCAGAAAACCCCCTGCTCAATCTCTGAAACACCGAAGCGCAGCCGCCCGGCAAACGCCGCGTCGCCGTTCACACGACGCGCGCGGCAAATTATCCCGATGTCTGCAACGCTGGGATAGTGGATCTGCAACACCCACTCTATGGATCAGCATCTCCTCAGATGCAGAGCATCCAGAAGCTTGAGGATCACAGAACAAGGGAATTCCACTCCAAACTCCTTTGAGCTAACAGACAAGCGTCCAAAAGAGGTCTCAGACCAACAGAAGATCAGGAATAACTAAGGCTGAAGAACAGCAAGGTTAATGTTAAGAAGCCATCCAGAATTCTGGGAAGGGCACAGAACTTCTGGGGTTAATTTCTGCTGCACTGTTGAGGGTTTTTGAGAGCTGGACCACACAGTCTCAGTAAGCCACGGGCATTTCACTCTTTCATCTAGTGCAAGACCTTTGCTCTCTCTGTATGTTCAACAGCTAATTACCCCAAAAGGTACCTCCCTGGCTGTTTGCACTTCACCAGGATAATGGACAGTCAGCCAGAGTAATCTCACTGCAAAAGCTGGAAACACTCTGGATCTGGCCCTGCCAGTACTGGCTGAAATGCTGTTCCTGAAATAAGTTCTTTCTTCCCAGCTGACATCTTGGTGTTTTGCCAATGAGGTTGTTTGCCAGGGGAGGCAATCTCACCCAAAATGGAAATAAAGTCTTTTTAGAGATATATGAAATTGTGAACTGATCTCCAGCAACTGTTTGTCATTTATATTAACAGCCTAATTTGCATGACTACATATAATTTGGGGTTGTTGAGAATGCTATAAAAGAATACCCTGACCATATGTGTTTGATATTTCTCTGCACAAAAATGCCAGATGGAGAAAAACTGTTTGCATGCCTGGCATTTCTGAACTGCTGCTTTTTAAATCGTCAGATAACTTCAGAGTTACAATGCTATAAACAAATAACTGTAAATAGGATTACACAAAATCTGATTCACACATTCCAGGCTCCATAAAGCTTCAAAAGTCACACTTATAAAGGTGAGTTGAACTGGTCTATTCTGCTTCAAAGTTACACAATAGTGTCTGGGGTCTGGGCGTTGTGTGAATGTTTAACAGATAGTTCAGGAGCTGGACACAGCATCTCCTGGTTCTGAGAGTCACAAACATGAAAGCCCTTCTCCTTTAAGACAGGAATTGCAGCTGCCCAGAATTCATGTTCAGGTCTTTTTGGTTCCCTTTTTTGATCACTCCCCAGTGTGATATGCAACATTTTGGTAAATTCTGAAGCCAAATCTTGAATCACTTTCTGCTTGTCTGGGGGCTGATTGTCAGTGAGCAAATAATCGGCGCTAGTCGACGGTTGTGGGAGAGAAAGTAACTCGCCATCAGCAGCAGGTACTCTGCCAGAACAAGTATTTAGCTTTGGCAAGAGTTATCCATGGTGTTTCCTGCATGAGGAGGTACCTAATTACAAGGCTATGAGAAAGCTGGTTCTGGATTAACAAAGGAGGGAAGTGATAGGAAAGGAAGAACTGTCACTGGGAGCACTGGCGAGTTTCCACTACTCTCAGACCTGGCATTGCTCTTAGAGACTCATGAACTGCCCCCAAACTTTTAATCTGCAGTTACCTGGGTCATCCTGCTGCTTCTTTTGCATTACTTTGTACAACGTAAACATTTTGATTCCTCGATGAAATATAAAAATCTAGGGGCCACGAACATCAGCAGGTCAGAGAGCTCTGTTCTTGGCAACTCCCGTGCACAAGTTACCCAGAGCTGCCACTTTAAAGGTCTTTATTCTTGGAGCAAGTAGTAAGACAGGAGGTGAATGCAGAGCCAATCCATCCCTCTGACAAATACTCGTGTTCTCTCCCCTGGAATTTTCCAAGTTACCTTCAGTAAGGGTGTCTGACTGAGGACACAGGGTAGCGCATACAGCTGCCTCACGAACAACCGCAGCTCGTTCACAGTCAGCTGATTCTGACACTTTCCTCCTCCGGAGCGGTACCTGCAAATTACACACAATTCAACTTTGTTGGATGCTACAAAAAAAAAAAAAAAAAAAAAAAAAAAAAAGGAAAAAAAAAAAAAAAAAAAACCCAAAAAAACCCCCCAAAAATTTCCCAAAATCTGCTTATGATTTCTTCTAAGTCAAGCTTTACTCACAAATAACTTAATATTTAAAAGGACCCAAGCAGCCCGGGGCTTACGTACATGGGCAAACTTCAGTCAGCTACAGCAGAATAAGCTATTGTTGAAAAAACTCTTTCACATTAAATAGTATTCTGGAACAACTACTCAGCCTTGGAAGAGCACTGGTTATTATGGAATAAAATTAAGCTGTTTTCCAGAGCACAAAGCAATTGTGGATAAACTATTCAGTTATGTTGCAATAGCTATTGTAGTAAGCTCTCCCCATGCCCCTACCAAAAGAGAACAAATCCCAACTCTGAATGGGTTTTATATTTACAGGTCGTGTAGGCGCTTCTGAAAAATCCTCTTTATGCTGAAATCATCATTTTCATTTTTATTTAAAAGCTTTGTATCAAATGAGTGGCTTATAAGTGTTAACAAATTGGCCAATATTAAAAACCTCTCTAAACTCAAGCCAACATTAACTAGGTCTGAGAATCCTGAACAGAAAGGAAAGCAATCTCTTACAATGCTGGCTCCAATTTAATCCACAATATGTCATTTAAACAAAAGAGAAAAACACCATCCAAGCAGGATAAGCCAGCATGACCGGAATGAGAACGCTATAAAATAAATTTTAATTTACCATTCTGTG
This sequence comes from Megaceryle maxima, assembly GCA_024605025.1. Classification (NCBI taxonomy): domain Eukaryota; kingdom Metazoa; phylum Chordata; class Aves; order Coraciiformes; family Cerylidae; genus Megaceryle; species Megaceryle maxima. Next base: position 22,992 of record JANHGN010015387.1, on the reverse strand, counting down.
TTAAAAATAGGTATTTTTAAAGGATATGCAAGATGACATTGGGAGATCCAAAATCCAGAGTAAGCTGAACAGTAAAACGAATTCAAAGTCTCAGGTGCAGCCCAGGGTCTTTTATGGTCTACAATGTTTTGCTCTTTTCTGTGAGGTTCTGCAATATCTCACCAAGAAAAGGGACAAGTTTTTCAAATAAGTATTCCTGTACATATGTCTATCTGCACAGAACGTGTGTACGTGTCTGAACTGTCACAAGATGGCTTTGACAACCTAAAAAGACAAAAAAAAAGCATTCCCAGAAGAAAAGCCCATGTCCATCCAGGGTTATTAATCACAGAGATCTCTAAGCACAAGGTCTCGTGGTGGTCTCTCCTGGAGACTCTAAGAGGCACAAAAGGTGCCATGAAGCCTGGAGAAGGAAGGGGCTGGATGATGAGAAGATCCCTTTGCAGCTGCCCTGCTGTCACAGAGGGCCAGGAGGAGCGAGGGCTGTGCCACCCTTCGCCCCACTCAGCCAGTTGTTCACAGACTGGCCTTCCAAACAGTGTCTGTCAGGACCATGTGACCCACCCACCACCACCACAGCTGGAGGAAACAGGGAAGAGTTCAGCCCATTTGTGTTTCTTCAGATACTACAGAGAAGATGGTGAGCAAGAGACACAGGATTTACTCTAAGAGATTATTTATCATTTATTTTTGTCTTTTCTCCCCAGGAACTGTTGTGTGCTTTATACAGGAGAAGATCTTTGAGTATCTGCCCTGGCAAGACCTCACCTGGAGTACTGTGTCCAGCTCTGGAGCCCCCAACACAAGAAGGACGTGGACCTGGTGGAGCGCGTCCAGAGGAGAGTCACAAAATGATTAAAGGGCTGGAGCAGCTCTCCTATGGAGACAGGCTGAGAGAGTTGGGGTTGTTCAGCCTGGAGAAGAGAAGGCTCCAGGGGGACCTTACAGTGACCTTCCAGTACCTGAAAGGGGCCTACAAGAAAGCAGGGGAGGGTCTGTTCACAAGGGTCTGTAGTGACAGGACGAGGGACAATGGCTTTAAGCTAGTAAAGGGTAGATTTGGGTTAGACATTAGGAAAAAGTTCTTTCATATGAGGAGAATAAATCACTGGAAGAGGTTGCTCAAAGGTGGCGGAGGCCCCATCCCTGGAGATGTTCAAGGCCAGGCTGGATGAGGCTCTGAGCAGTCTGACCTAGTTGCAGATGCCCCTGCTTACTGCAGGGGGATTGGACTAAATGACCTTTGGAGGTCCCTTCCAACCCAATACATTCTATGATCCTGTCACTGACTACCATGATTAACAGGGATGAGCTTTCCAGTTGGGTTGAGTCTACTGCTTGGCTCTTCCAAACTGAGAATCAAAACAAAAATAAAGGAAAATGTGTCAAAAGCATGACCCACAAAGGCAGAACCCACAATCCTTCCTAACCTCTGAATGTCTGTTGGCTTGATAAAGGCTGCCCAGCATCCTGCAGATGTGTGAACTTCACACGGATGAAACTGTATTTCAGAAAACACACAGAAAATGAGAATAATGTGCTTGAAGTCTTGATATCTTCCTACCTAGTTTATAAGCACTTCTCCCCTCAATCTTTTAAGACAAGGGGGAAAAAAAAAAAAAAAATATCCATCAAATAACATGGGGGTTTAAAACCCGAATTATGAAGATGTGCAACTGGACTTTTCCCAGAAATATGCCAAAGGAGAAATGGTGAGAGAAGGGCTACACCCACTTTTAGAGCAAACGAGAAATGCAGTCCAAGCACTGCCTGGATCCTGCGCAGCGGGACACTGGGTGGGTCATTCCTCAGCCAAAGGAGCTGGCACGTACAGCTGCAGACAGGCGGATGCACTATCGCAGGGACAGAAAACAGACCTAGCAAGGAGATGAAGGTAGCAATTGCTTCTGCTCTTTCCAGGCCGAGCAAAGTTGGCTACCTGGTGAGAGCGGGAAGGACTCTCAGAAGAGCTCGTCTGGCACAGAACATCTGGAAAGGGCCCGGCTGCTGCTCCAAGTTCATCGGTTGAGGGCCTGAGCAAATACCGAGTATGGGAGAACACAGACTGGGGACGCCAGGACAAGAGGAGATGGCTCAACACTAAATGAGGGAAGAGACCGAGAGTGGACAAGTCCATCGAGAACAGTGCCTGGGTTGGAAGTTACCACCCTGGAAGAAGCCACGCCTCTTGGGGTGCTGAGTTTTTCATTTCCTGTTGTAATATTTTAACATTGCTGTGACAGGGGCTTCACCCTCTTGTGTTTGCCAGACAGTGAAGGTGAATTTTTATCACGTGCCTGATACAAAAGACTTACACAAGGATCACTAGGAAGGGAAAGTGCAACAAGAAGAATCACATCTAAATAGTATGTGAACATTCCACTCAGAAAGTCCTTCAAAGTCAGCCTTTAAAGTACTGCAAGAACGCAGGGAGTGACAAGCTACAAGATTCCTGCCGAGGCAGGTGACACGCAGAAACCAGAGGTGCAGTTACTCCAGCACAGACTGCTCTGACAAACTGCATGTTGTTCACAGCACAGAAACAAGTGAAAACTGTCCGGATGGGACAAAAGAGAAACAGTTTTTCCTGAAGTATTTCCCACCGTTAGGCCTGTTGGACTTGGGCAATATTGTCATCCGTGTTCATAAACTCAAGACTTTCTTAGAATCCCATCATGCCATGAGGCTAGAGGTGCAGCCATTGTCTGGCTGGAGAACCTGCAAGGGAAGATGGCAATTTGTGATGCCCGAGAGAAAGGCCAGTACATAATACGGTCACCATCCGATGCAACGAGGAGATCTGTCCTTGTCCTTCTGGATCTTCTGACTCAACTTTCAATTAATTTCAGATATGGAAGGTGCTAGCAGGACCAGGCAGCCAGCTCACAAGGAATGTACCACCCAACGACTGCCCTGTCTTCAAATTCCTTGAGCAAAGAACCTGTCCAAAAGCTTTAACATGAGCACTGCCTTAGGAAGGGCAAGTTCCTCTCAGAGACCTCATACAGCATTGCCCCCAGCAGCAGCTCAGGAAGTTAAGATGCTTCATTCTTCCACAAGGCATGAAGTGTAATGACTATGACAACGTGTTTACCTCCGACAGATTTCCGGTCCCCCCAGCACAAAGACAAGACTGTATCTTGTTGGGTGTTGCTTTGTCTGGAAATACCACACCGATTTTTTCTTTTGGGGAACATTAGAATGAATTTACTGCCCAACTGTCAAACGCGGAGCGAGAAGCGATTGAAAGTCAGGGTGTTTAACTTATTACACACAGTAAAGGTGAATCTCCTGGTAAAAGATGGCTCTCGAGCAGACAAAGAGATTGCTTTCATTTCTAAGCCTTACAGAACACTGGCATCTATCACTGGCCACTGGCATCTGTCTTCGGCGACTCAGTTTTGCTGCAAACACGAAGTAACATTTACCTTGTTTGTCTCTTGCCATTAAGAAGCTGCTGTGCAACCGAGGCACATTTGTCTGCATCCTGCGTAACCAGTCGGAGGTGTCGCAGTAGATCGTTGTCCGGAAACTTTTTCATTTCTGATTCTTCTATCAAAGCCTTAAAACTGATGAGACCTTTAGGGAAAGATAGTCTAAGTTAACAAAAGTCTCCCTTTGTGATGGATTTTGAGCGGTGAGGCTGAGTCGCACAATACATTCAATACATTTTGGTTTCAACTTCAGTTATATTTTGTGCCAACGTGATTCGCAATCTTCTCACTCAGACAGCTTAGCGCAGTTTCTGGGACTGGAACAGTTAAAATATTTACTTTAAAAGATGAAATAATGTATATTTTTAATTTTGATTGTTGCATAAGACAACAGTTGCTAAGGTTCACAAAGTAAAAACTAAATAAAAAGATTATCCACTTAAAATTACGTGTTGCAGACAGGAAGTTAAGATACTGACTTTTTTTATTGTTAATTTTTGCTTCTAGAGCCTCGTTAACGTTGGAAGCCCATTCGTTGTAGGACTCAGCACGCATCTTCAGGGCGTTCATCATCGGATAGAGCTCCTCCAGGGTATAGCGGTACCTACAAGGAGCACAAAATTCAAACCCTTCAGCAAAAACCATGGGGGAGCAGGAGGGTGGAAGGGAGGGGCATCAAGATGCATTGGCCCACACAACTCAGCAATGATCTACTGCACACCCAGGGTTGTGTAATTAAGACCTACAACCCCACTTTGTAGCTCCCAAGACAATTTCAACATGCTAATCCTTCCAAAAAATAGAATCAGTTTCAATGTTACAATTGAAGAAACTGTGATAGCGTTTTAGGACAAGCTTCATTCACATGGGACAAAGCTGTAAAACAACAAGAAAGGAAAGGTGACAACAGGAAGGAAAGTTAACAAAAGAAAAACATATTATTCAGCAAGGCCTGGCTGTAAAGGGTGATGACCCGGTTGCTATAAATAAAAAAGCAAACTAACTTATCCAGCATTTTTTGCTGTTATAGAGCAAGAAGAGCTGAGTGCTGAAAAGAAAAAGTCTTTGTATACACACACAAAAAAGGGCATTTGACCCTGGGGGTACCGAGCAACAGAACAGAGAGAGGAGCACCACTGACACAACAGAGCAGGCGCTACCTTATCAAACCACGGGATCTACCGTAGAACACAGCATCGTTCGCTCTCTAAAGCTCACCCCAGTTTATATTTGTAGGTGGGACAGGAGCAGAGATCCTCGACGTGGTACAGGCAAACCAGGAGCCCGGGTTTACATGGACAATAAACAGCAGACATGAAACAGGTGGTTTTGCACTTCAAACACTGTCGCTCGTCATCGGGAAACAGCTCAAAAGCCACTCTCTCCGAGTCAGTCACTCCCTGCAAAAGAGTATGTCACATCACTACTGTCTAACGAAGAGGTGATTATTCCAAGCTACAACATCAGCAGCTAAACTTAGCAAGAAATAATGAAGTTTAGAAATAAGACATTCCAACCAGACAGACAGAAATCCTGGTTTGTGAAAAGTCAGCTACTCTGACTAAATTACTGAAAGAAGAAATATTGCTTGAGGAGAGAGATTCTGAACAATAGTAAAGGGCAGATGGTAAAACAAGATGCACAATGACTCCTTACCCAAGCGGTCCTCTGAAATCAACAAGCTGCTCAAGAAGACACCGTGTAGCTCTAAGCCACTGACAGCACAGCACAAGTCCCAGCACGTTCTCACACCACCGCTTCAACCGTTCCTTCATTCGTTACTTCTTACAACTCACCAGTTTATCAACCTTCTCCCGCAACATCTTCTCATCTTCAATCATAATGGCCATGTCCTTCTGAACCGTGGATGCTACCACGACATCAAGAACATCTGCTTTGGAAGCCATTTTACAGATCATCTCATCGTGAGAGAACACACAGTAACGGTTCAGCAGCCGGTAATGCTCCACACACTGGCGACCCAATGGGAGCTGCATTGGAAAGACATTACATAAATGAAGAATTCATTTTGAAAATTACATGAAGATATTAATTTCTCAAGCTATCAACCAAAAACTATCCAAATGAAAGGCCAAAACAAATCCTTCTAGCAGCAATACTCGTAATTCAGAATGTAACACTGGAGAAATCCAGACCCCAAGTTCTGTAAACCAGGACTGCTGAAAACCCCTTTAGAGTGGACACTGTGGACAGGAGCTGCTCAGCTGGGTTCCCAGGGGGAATGCACCATCTGGAAGAGACCATAATTAGGGAGTAACTACATCACTGGACCACAGTAGGCTCAGGAAGACCCGAGCTAAACACTGAAGCTGGGGAAGCGTCAGAGAGAAGAGTCCGTATGCTTGCCCTACTCTTGCCTTTGAGGGATGCCCCATCAAAGGCAGGTTGCAGGGCACACGGGACCTTTTTCTCCAATGAAATGGCTGCTTCCTGTAGGCCATGAGCAGCATGAGAATTGATGACTCCATGAACCATTAAAGTCCCTAACAAACCCCAGGCAGAGCACACAATTCGTTAGGAGCTGGGCAGGTTACTCAGGGCTTGACTTTCAGGCTGGCGCCAGCCAGTGACGCTCAGGTTACAATGAGGCTGCGTGTTGGAGTCTGGTATGAAACTCGTGGAAGCACAAGAGGAAAACCAAAACCAGACCAACCGATACGTGAACAGTCACGATGCAGAAAGCTTCCTTCCACTCTGAGTCACTACCTACTTTTAAGTTATGGACTTAAATCTCACAGTATTTTAAGATGGGCTACATTTACAAATAGCTAAAATCTTTCTTGGGGAAAAAAGTCAGTAGGGGAGTAATTTGAAATATCAGTAGCTTCAAAGGATCTGTCTGAAATCAGGCAACACTGTGTGTCTGAGAAATCTGCTGGAAGGAGAAGTGATTACTTGTAACTTTGGAGCAACTATCTTCCATCTGGTTTTATTTAAAAAAGAAAAAAAAAAGAAAAAACTTAATAAATTACTATGAAATTGTAATGTGTGCTTACCCCTTGTTTCAATGAACTGAGTAAAGCTTACTGGGAATAAAGTACTGGTCTGTAAGCCTTTGGTTTGAACATTAAAACTTTCTGCTGCCTTCTTTTTAAGAGATTTTTCCTAAAAACCTACAGCACCTCTGATGTACTCACATCAGATTCAATCATCACTGCTTTGTCCCCCAAGAAGACTATCAAAGTCTTTCATTTTCCTTAATGTGTGTTAATTGTATCATACGGTTTAGTCACAGAAGCTAAACTAGAAAAGAAGTCCAAGTCTGCTCTGGTTTTCAGCTGTAGAAAGCACCTCTTAAGAGAATTCCCAGTGCAACGAACAGGAAATTTCATTCCAGTTCTTGATGATTTCAGTGGAATCTGGCAGCACAAAAGGAGCAGCTTCTAGCAGCACTTAGTGCTTCCATGTTTTAGGCATATGCAGGACCTCCCCCACCTCCCTCTGCAGGAGAAACATCAGCCCTAACATACAATTTCAAACCAAACCTTAGAAGAGAGAAAGCCCACAGGCTTCACGACATGAAATGCCTTCAGCAAAGCCTTATGCTCCCACTACCAGGCTGCTGATCTGTGGGCCAGATTTGTGCATCAGCAGTAAATTAGGAGCTGCAGACCAGCCAGGGACAACTTTGGAACTGCGTACATATGAAAAACAGGTTTTGGAACATACCCAATCAACTGTGCAGAAGTTCACAGCTTCAGCAAAATTGAAACCTTGATTGAAGCCGCTGTGATAAGCTCTTGGAAAGGTGATCACAAACTCTCCAGCACACTGGTTGGTTCGATAAACCTAAGAGAAAAGGCAGACAAGCATTAGGTCAAACCTCAACAGAGCTGAAGGCTGCAAAGAGAATGTGGATTTCCAGTTCCTGGTAACATCCATCATGACTTCAGAGAGCTTTAAAACACAGACCCAAGAATTACAACTGGTATTTGGTAACTTGTCACAGAAAGCCCTAGAAAGTGAAGGGGTGTCAGTCAGCTGTACCCACTCTCTAAGCCTTTTTAAGTCAGATGTTTGTGCTTTCTGCACTTTGCTAGCCCTTTTGCTAGCCCTTCACACCAGGAAGGCACAGGCAGGGCTCTCTTCAGTGTGCAGCTGAAGAGAAACTTGGAACCTACTCAGAAGGTTACACAGCTGTAAATTCAGCAGTTCTGGTGCTACACAATCAGCATGACAACAGGCAGGTCTTTCTGCATCTTTCATTCCTGCAGTCTCCCAAAGCACAGCAGACATCCCAAATTTTGCTACTTTTTCCTGATTTTCCATTAAGTCCCAGGGTCACCCAGTCAAAAGTTTATTAAGTTGTAAAGGGACATAATTCCCATGAATCACCTAGTATGGAATATGATGGAAACTGATGAAAAATGTTTTTAAATAATTCAGATTTTATCCAGCAAAAATAAGAGGAAGTGGATGACAAAGGAAGAATGGGGGTTGGCCCCTTGTCAGAAACTCTACGCAAAAAAAAAACCCTGAAAAAAAAAAAAGCGTGTCTGATTAGACAGACGTAGGAAGAGCTCCTGCCATTGTTTCAAAGGTTGAGACTAAACTTTGCAGCTGAGATACAGAACAGACATGTACTAAGGTGGTTCTCCAGAGAAGAGTTTGCTGAGCAATTCCAAAGGCAATGGTTCCACTGCCCATCTGCTCATACTGGCACATGACACTAGACAAGGAAAACACACATGGAAACGACCACACCATCTCTGCAATAAAAGTGGCTTCAATTATCAGCTTTGAAGTAGAATTCAGTGCAAATGAATTGGGGGAGAATAGCACAGGAGTCCAACAACATACAGGCACTCCGTGGGCCATCAAAGTGTTCGGGTTCATTATGGTGACAAGTTGGTGCAAGAGATCTGGCTGAGATTCAAATAGCTCTGGAGCAAGCTTCTTCATTACATCCTCCAGCTGTTCAGCTGCATACCCTGGGGCTCCATACCACGTTTTAGGCTCCCCCCTGCAAGATTATTAAAAAAAGTTAAATATAAGCAATCTTGTAAGTTACATTTTCAGTCTTCTGTTTTAAAACACACTATGTCAAAAGAAGGGTCCATCACCAGGAAGGAATGCAAAGAATATGCACCTTCCTGAATCTTCACATTTTACACAGGTCCCTCCTCCAGACCTAAGTTTTTAACTGCCTACATTTCTGAGCACATACTTAAAATATTCTGGGGGACAAAAAGACTGAAGTCCTCAGTGAAGATCTGCTGATTCCAGCACAACTTCAAGCTTAAACATAAGCTATTTATCTTTTACCATGAACACAAACTCCCTCTTGGATCTAACAACCAAAGCCAGTCCTTTCTGGTTTGTGTTCAACTGCCATGGAACCAACAGGGACTAAGTAGAAATTACATTTCCAAATTACACGAAAGGCATCAAGAAAAAAATAAGTTAAAATAAATGCATATCCAGAGTAGGAACAAAGAACTCTTAGCAACAGCTTAACCCAATGCAAGCCAGTTGACAAAAGTGAGGTTACGCAGACGTGTTTGTTCCAGAAGATGCTGTTTCAGGTTTACAATGATGCTGGCACGCTGCAGCACAAAGACGAAAACACCTTCCAGTCAACAGTTCAGAGAAGGTATTTAGAACTGGTGATCACAGACAAATCACCTCTCCCAAGACCCCTGAGGAGCTGGCAGAATAAAGCTGACTGGTTTTTTGGGGTTTTTTTTGTTTTTTTTGTTTTGTTTTTTTGGTTTTTTTCCCCCAGAAGAGTGATGTGTGAATCTAGAAGCATATCCCTCATAGCTGCAGTCAAACAGCAGCTCTGTCACAGTGAGAGGACAGCTGGCAGGGGGGACTGTGGTAGGGTAGTTCTGCTACCACAAAGAGTAGCACAAGTAGAGTGGTCACTGTGCAGTGCTAAATGACTAAGCAGCCTTAGACCTGGTCATCATCTTGGAACATTCTACTAATTCCTGAAGACCAGCCACAGATGCAACTAAAAACCATCCTGTATCCTGACCCAATACTGGGCTAGTTGAATTCTGCTCCTTGCTACGTGGCGAGTGCCAAGGAACAGATGACAGCAGTTATGAACTATGCTACATGTGGACCAGGGGTCTCTGGACTTCAGGGAACAGATAACTGAGAAAGATACAGTACTAATGGATGTGTTTGGGTGTCAGCCTCATCAAGGCTCCTTTGAGGCTGTCAGGGTTTAGGGTCAGGGTGGCACCTTAGACCTAACAGCTGCTCTCTGTTAACCCCCTCCCTCCCCAAAGGGGAACAGAAAGGGAATGAGGGAGAGACAATGATTAGAAAAGGAAACTAGAACAGCTTGAATGAGAATAAGAATAATAAAAATAAAATAGAATATGTACAAATCTATACAAAACCAGTATAGAACCCAACCCCCCTGATGGTAATTAC
>JANHGN010015384.1:19671-47202 GCA_024605025.1 Megaceryle maxima | reverse complement strand
GGAGCGGGGCGGGGCGCACCGAAGGGGCGGGGCCGCTCTGCGCTTCCGGTGGCGGCGCGGAGATGGCGGTGGCGGCGCTGCGGCTGCTGGGCCCAGCGGCACGGCGGGCGGCGGGCGGGTACCGGCACCGGGGCCATGGCTGGCACCCTGGGGCTGGGCGGAAGGGAGTCGCTGTGTGGCCCCAGGGGCGGTGGCCGGGGAGCTGATGGGGGGTGTCCATGGGGCGGCCGTGGGGCTGACTATGAGCCTTCTGTGTCCGAGCCGCTCCCCGTCCCCGCAGGGTGCCGTGCCGCGCTCACCGCCTCACGCCGGCGGACGACGAGCTCTACCAGAGAACGCGGGTGACGGTGCTGCAACCGGAGTCCCCCAACATCATGTTCATCGAGGGCTACACCAACCGCGGCTTCACCATCAGTGGGGACGTGGTAGTGGGGCCCTGCGCCATCCTGCCCCGCGCCATCCTCCAGTGGAACGTGAGTGCTGCGCGGTGGGGAAGGGGCTGCTGGCCCCGGCTCTGTCTGCCACACTCAATGCCATTGCTGTCCTCGCAGGTTGGCTCCTACAGGGACATCTCGCATGAGAGCCTGTCACTATTCCGGCTGCTGGAGCCCCAGATAGGTACGTGAGTGGCCAGGCTGGTTCCTGAGCTGTGCTGAGCTGCTGACAGAGCTCAGCTACCCTTCGGGGCCAGCCCAGCCTGCAGTGCCCTGCAGCATTTTTGGGGAGTGGGCTGCTCTCTGGCATCCTTTTACTCTGCAGCAGCAGCTGGAAGGGTGCAGCAGCGTAGGAGGTGCACAACAGGACAGGCTTCCCTCTCATTTGGTCTCCTGCAGGAGTGGATGTTGGGGAGCTGTTGGTTCCTGCAGGGAGGGCAGGTCTGGGCCGAGTGCAGCCCTGCCCACCCTTGTCTGTGGTCATGTCCTGGTTGCAGAGATCCTGGTGCTGGGCACTGGAGACAGGGTGGAGCGGCTGCACCCCATCATGCTGAAGCAGATGCGGAAGTGTGGGATCGCTGTGGAGGTGCAGGACACGGTGAGGAGTGGTGTGCAGAGGATTGGGAGGGGTGATGGTCCTGGGATTCCCCCCTGCACCTCAGGGCTCTTTGGTTGCCTGTGGGTGGGCAGGAGGGAGGGGGGGGTTGGGTGCCCCATGGGGAAGGGCTGCATTTTCTGCCCAAGGACTGGGGCTTCACTCCCTTTTCTATTTCACAGCCCAATGCATGTGCAACCTTCAACTTCTTGATAAGTGAAAAGCGCATGGTAGCTGCTGGGCTCATCCCTCCACGGGGCACCTACATGGGAATGTAGGTGCTGCCTGTCACAGCTGCAGGCTGAGCGGCAGTTCTCTTGCCTGCCTGAAGCCCCCAAGCATCACCACTCCTGTCGGAGAAACACTTTGAACTAAGCTATTGGAGCTGCTGGGTGGGTGGTGGCTCTGCACACAGGAAGGTGGTGTGAAATGTATGGTCTCAGCTCTGCCCCAAAGTCCCTGGTCCTGTGCAGGGCACAGCACAAGGCATAAGCATTGCTGACAGCACCACACCCACAGCCCTGTCCTTCTGCCAAGGTGGTGCCCACTGCCTTGGCAGTAAGAAGTCATCACCCCGAGGCAGGGTGGAGGTTGGTGGGGTGAGCTACACGCTCCAGGCACATTTGCGGCTCCACAAGGTAAATACATGTAAATTGGAAGTACAAAACTATTCTGTGGTGGTTTAATGCACAGCAAAGTAAGGCTGTAACGCACCAGTGGTGCCTGTGCCTGCTGCCTGTGTAGAGCTGGCCAGGCTGGAGAGGCTGCAGGTTGGACCATTGCAGCTCCCTGGGTACAGCCTGCACCGGCAGCTGGTGTGTCCCAGGTTACACTGACCTGTCCCAGGTTCTCCTGCAGGGTTTTGTACCACCCTGCAGCACTGGAGTCTCTCATGACACCTCGAGCTGCAGTTGGTCTCTGGGTGCTGAACTGTCTCCCCACAAGCGCAGCTCAAGCAGGGGACATGGAAAGGGTCCCTGCCCTGTTTTCCCTGGCTCATGGTTGTGGGTGCCACCCTTGGGGCCAGGGTAAGGGGGTGCAGGTACCTTAGTGCAGCCTTGTGCCCCAAACCCTGCTGCCTCTGCCCACCCAGGGGCACAGCTGCAATCTCCAGCCCTGAGCCAGACTGGGGAGCAGTGTTTGCTTCATGCATCAGCTGCAGTAAGGAATGTTTGTGATACCAGCACAATTACATTGTAATTCATGGCTCGGGTTTTAGCTTGTGTGAAGCTAAGCTGACATCACCATGCTGCAGAGTGTCTTTTCTCAGTCAACAACAGTAAAGCCCCAAAACCACTGCTGGTAAACATGTAGCTCTTTGGCAGGAGTTACATTTACATGTGGTGGGACACACACAACCAATAGAGGTGTGACATACCTTTGTCACCCAGTGTTGCACACACAGGTAACCTGACGGAGCCAGGGAGGCTTGTACTGGTCAGCCATACAGAAAACCAAACACCAATGCCTGTACAAGCCCCTGCCCTTCCAGGTTCATTGTCCGTGCATCATCTGGCAAACAAACCATAGATGAAGCCTGGGAAAGTGATCCCAGTGATCGCACTTGCACCAGCCCTCCTCGGGGGGTGCAGCTGCTGGGGGGTGTGAGGAAAGTGGGGGATGTTTAGGGGAAGGAGAAAGGTGGATTGTTGAGGACCATGTGTAGAGAAATGCAGGCCCCAGGTCCTGGTGTGTAAGCAGCTGCAGTGCAGAGCATTTCTAGGGGCGTGTGGGGGCTGTGCAAGCACCTACAGGGTAGCCCCGTGCTTATTGCAGCAGCTGGGCCAGGTACAGGGGTCCCAGAGCAGCCTTGATGTAAAATCCCCTCGCTTTCTGCTCTCTTTGGCATTATCCCTTCAGCCTTGTCTCAGGGCTGTTCCCTCCCTGTTACCTGCCCTCCCTCACCCTGCATTGTCCCTTCTGGGGCCATCAGGTGCTCCCAAAAGGGTTCCTCTGCAGGAAGCAATGGAGAGAGCTGAGGTAGAACATGGGCAGTACAGAAGAGGGGGTCTGGGCTGACACCAATGGCACATCTTTTCCTCTTTTATTGTAAAACACGGTCAACGCGTGCAAGGCCCCAGGCACCAGCCCAGGATCGCTGCTCCTGGTGGGGGGTGGGCCATCTCGCGTGGTGATGAAGCAGCCAAGGAACACAGGGAGCTCTGGGCAGCCCACAGAATAATGGCACTTCTGCAGCAAGAGCAGCTCCTGCACAGGGTGGTGTGAGGCTGTGTGGCACGATGACAGACGTAGACAGACCTTCTTCAGAAGAGACGCTTCTCATACCTGCAAGGGGGGGCAGCAAACCCGAGAGCCCCTTTTACTGACCCACCTCACCCAGGGCAGGGGCCAGAGGTGCTGTCAGGACTGCGGTCAGGCCAGACACCGGACTGTGGCTCAGCCCAGCTGCACAGTGTCAGGTGAAGCCAGCAGCGTGCCGAGCCCATGGCGTGCGGCAGCACTTAACTCCCCCCAACACCCACCCCAGGGAGACATGGGTCCTACCAGGAGCACTTACGAGTGGAGGCCATGCACCCCGCCTTCCACCTGGGCGGACGTTGTCCTCTTCTCAAACTTCAGCTCTCCTGAGTACATCATGGCTCTGAGGAGGAAGGACAGGCATCACAAGCCAGCCAGAGTCCAGGAGGGACAGTGCTCTGGCACTGCTGGAGCAGCTCAGACAAGGGACACTGGTTCCTCCAGAATAGCCTTTGCTGTGCTCCCAAGTGCTGGACAGAGTAAGGGAACCCAAACATTTCAAGCCCAAACAGCTGAATACACAAGAGACCACACTCCTGCATCCCAGGGGTGGCTAACCTATGATGCAGTGTCCACTGGAGTTGAGGGAGGAGGGCTACGGCAAGGTCACACAATGCAGAACACACTGCAGATTGGGTACAGCTTGCCCAGGAACACCACGTGGAAGCACCATGACCTAACTAGAACACAAGCAAGGAGAAGCACTCACCGGACTTGGGTCAGGCTCTTGGCACCAATATCCTGGCAGGAATGCTGGATCCCAGCAATCAGGTATGGAATGAACTTGTGTATAGAGCCCTTGTCCTGCACTGCACCAGAGACCCCCTGGGCCACTTTGATTTTGTCTGTCTCACTGCATGGAAACACAAATCAAGGAAACTTGTGAAGCAGAGAAACTCCAAAAGCTTGATCTGCTGCCCCAAAGCACCATCTCTTACCTGAAATATCGGTTCTGGCTGCCCAAGTTCTTGTCCATGGCATCTAGCGAGCCCATGCCACGGTATTTCTTCAGCCTAATTCCATCCGAGAAGAAGTACTCGCCTGGGGCCTCCGTGGTGGCAGCCAGGAGAGAGCCCATCATCACTAATACACCAGGAACAGCATGTCAGCAACAGGAAGGCTGTGGCTACAAAACCCTCGAGGTCCATAGGCACATCACTGTGCTGGACCTGCCCATGTCTCCAGCCACCTGCAGGTACACGCCCTTGTGCCCAGACTCCGATGCCCTATGGAAGCCCTTCCTAGAGTACTCCCTGCGAGGTGCAGGACCTGGCCACCTGGTGCGCAGCTCACCTGTGGAGGCCCCAAGCGCGAGGGCCTTTGCGATGTGCCCAACCGTCTGGATCCCTCCATCTGCAATCACAGGGACTCCAAATCTCCTGGCGTACTCAGACACCTTGTACACCGCCGTGGCCTGGGGACGGCCACACGCCAGCACTGCAGGTGGGGAGAAAGCAGAGCAAGGGTCAGCTCCACGTGGCAGCGTGTTCCCTCCCCAGCAGGCCCCTTTTAGGCTTCCAGCACACACATGCTCCAGAACTTGGGAACATACAAATCCCTGGATGCTCCTTCCCTAGGCCAAGTTGCAAGAGAAGCAGATGTTCAGGAGATGCCAGCTGGGACATCCTCATGGCCCTCGACTCCAAAAAGCTGTGGGTGACCCTGGGACTGGGATCTTTGACCAAAAGCCTGGGATCAGCCAAGACTTAACAGCCAGTCCTGGTGCACAGCAGACGTGTGGGGAGCTTGGGAAGGAAGTGGAGCAGATTCCAGAAGCCCCTCTCCAGAGCATCCCTTGCATGTAGCCATGTCCCACCACTCACTCCCTCCTAGTGGTATCAGACCCCTTCTCCCTATACCCAGCAGTTGCATCATGTGCTTCTGGCATGGAAAGGCAGCTGGCTGGGAGCGGGCTAGTTCCTATATGTATGTATACAAATATTTATATCTATACATCTGCACACACACAAACACACATGCAGCAGCAGAAAATGAAATGGCAGGATGATCTGGTGGCTTATAACAAGTAATTTATGTTCCAGCCCTTCAATATAGCGAGGATTGTCAAGTTTAGCTGCCCCATGGGAAGAGTTATCAGCTTTGGATTCACCTGCTCTTCCCAGTCAGTAGCAGTTAGAGGCTTCCCATTGTGTGAGGGAAAATCACCACAGGATACATCTTGTAACACATTTGTCAGCCACAGGCATGCAAGTACACAGAGATAAGATTCTCTCAGGGAAACTTCTGTTCCCCACAATTAACTGGAGGCCTTTTCTCTGGTCACAGTTAGTCCAATACACCAGGTAAGATTATGGGCATGCAGGATTAGTACTTTGGAGAGTGAATTCCAGGTGTGGTTCAGCCTGCCCGGCAGCAGTGCTGGAAGCATACAGCCCTGGCAGAGGAGTCTGCAGTCTCTCTGCTCCCGGCGCTCAGCAGCAGCTGCTGAGCAAGACTGGGAGCTGACACAGTCAAAGAACTCATTTTAATCGAGCAGAACTCGGCACTCAAACTTCGGGTCAGTCCATCAGGGAGAGTCTGCCAGCTGTAACACGAACGCTGTTGCTCTTAAAGAGATGGTCTCGTTCAGTACCGCACCGCTAAGGGGCATGTTGTAGCTGAAACGTGCTGCAAGGGTAGAACTCTGTGGAGGGAAGCACCCGAGTTTGGAGGCTCTAGAGCCCAGGGTCTATCAGATTGTGCCACAGATAGTGCAAGGCCTGCAGAAACCCCACCAGAGCAACCATGGAGACCAGCCCTTTAAGGAATAGCTTGGCTCAGTGCCCCTGGGAGCATCGCACCATTCTGATTGCCCCAGTGCCCAGTGCCACAGCTTCAGAGCACAGGCTTCCAAAGCAGGTTCAGAGCACACACACACACATACACCGAGTGGTCTGGGTGAGGGTTCATCTTTTTCAGCGTATCTGCAAAGGGTGGCCCTACAAGAGCATCTGCTAGAGAAAACCTTCCAGGACCTTTAAGGGAATTCTCTATCCCTTTGAGGTGGCTCAAAACTAGGAGAAAGGGCAAAATCCAAGGCTCATTTTGGGTGGCTGCTCAATCTGCTAACATCAGAGAAGCAGAGAGTGGACAATGCTGCACTCTCTGCTGGGCAAAGGAAGAGCACTCCCTTTCCACATGTGTCAACAGGGAAAGATGTGGTTCTGGTACACAGCTGCCAAGGTGGCCAGACACAGTTAAGTCCCTCTGTAACCCCAGGGAGCTTGCTTCAAGTGAAGCTCAGCCACTGCACAACTTCCCTGCAGCTGGGGAGAGATTTAGAGCAGGATCAAGGACTGGTCAGGGATCACCTCCCAGTGCTGGGTCAGCAGGGATGTGCCTGGCCAGAGATGAAGATGCAGTGAGAAAGCCAAGTCAAACTCCTAACTGGATTTTGGAGTGTAGGGTAGACAGGCCTGAGTGCCCTCAGCTTTGGCAGTTCAGACCCTGCTTTAGGAATTCAGAAAGGCTTCTCAGCTTCCATTTCAGATTCAAAACCAGTATCCAAAGCCACAAAACCCCAAGTGCATCTACAGCTAAATTATTCTCAAACAAGCAGTAGGGCCATGTGCAGCCAAATCAGGGTCCTGCTTCAAGACACATAATTAGGGTTGGGAACAGGGCAAGTGACTTACTATAGGTGCCCGTGACAGTAGAAGGGCATTTGGGGCTGTGGGACTTTAGGTCTGGAGGGATCTTTGGAGCAGCTAAACAAAAACAAACACACATTTTAGAGACAGAAGAACAGCAGCAGAACAAAGGACCCCAGCAGTGACCTGCTACTAGGCAGAGCTTACGGTGTGGGACAGAGCTGACCTTGCAGACCCTTCCTAGCCCAAGCCAAGCCAGAGGCCCAATCCAGCCCAGCCAGGCCCAGCAGTGTGCAGCGCGTGCTCACCCTACCCCAGCAGCCATCCCGGGAGGACCCCCTCACCCAAAGAGCCACAGTTCTTGCCCCAAGAGGGACAAAAACCTGGGGAGCTGCGGTTAAGAATTTTGCAACTACATCTCCTGTGGAGTGCCACATTCTACCTCTGCTCTGTTCCTTCCCCAAAACCAGCACCCAACCCCACCTCCCGCATCACCCTCTAGAAACATTCACCCCACTGCAGAATGAAGCATACCTCAGCAGGACCCCTGCCTCAGAGTCAGAGGACAACACTTGCGCCCTGGTTCTGCTCTGGCTATGGAATCATCAGCCCAAGGACACCACAACCTCCCTAGAAAGGTCACCCGAGACAGGCTGCCCTGACGGGGAAGCCCCCTGCAGTCAGAACTTCCACAGCCAGCAAAGCAGGAACACAACCTCGGTCCAGGGCTGCTCAAAGGCTCCATGCTGGTATCAGTAGAGCTAATGCAGCATCTTCAGCCATCAGCTACCCTCTTGCTACCTCTCGTGGCAAGGACCAAGTTGCCAGGGAGAAAGGGGCTGTGTTCGCAGGCTGCAGCACCTTGCACCACCACTTGGCATCTCACCTGCCAGGTTCAAAAGAAGGACTGAGCCTGTCCTCACAGCAGCCTTTCTCCAGGCCCTGGGCACACCCGTCTCTGCCTTTTAGCTGAGGGTGCCACAGCCTGTGCCCACAGCATTAGCTCTGGCTACTGCAGAGACAACAGCCAGAAATCCCATTCCAGCCTGGAAATTGCAGAAAAGCATCAAACCCAGCAGATCAATTCTCAAACATCACACACACTGCTGCCAGAGGGAAGGGGACTGGAGACAGCACAGAACACTTCACCCATGAGCACTGGGCACCCAAGAAGGCCCTCTCCCTGCAGGGCTGCCCGCCAGCCCCATCCCACACTGAGCCAGCAGCTCCACTCGGGCAAAGCCACGCGTGCCACCCCTGCTCTGCTCAGCTCAGTCAGTACTGGGAAATGCCTTTGCTGCTGCTGCTGCCACCCCAAAGGTGCAACCCAGCTGATGAGAACATCCTGGATGAAGGGGTGAAAGACGAAGGGTTTGCTGTTGGACACTGCCCTCAAAACGGGAGAAGTCCATCCCAGCATGCTGCTTTTCAGAGGGAATGTCTAATAAACAGATGTCTCCAGCCTATTTCAGAGACAGCTGATCTCTCTCACCTTCCTGTGTGATGCAGATGGAGCCACTGCCCATCCCGACTCTCAGGGCATCGACCCCTGCGTCAATAAGGTTCTTGGCCTGAGCAGCAGTCACAACTGTGGGGAGCAGAAACTGGTTTGAAGAGACACAAGCAGATTTGCACGCGATGCTGCTCTGCCCTGGTGCTTCCCCTGTGGCTGTGGACGTCCCCTGCCTGTGGCACCAGCCTGCACCACAGCCAGGCCTGGCTGTCCACTGCCACCAGGCCTATCTGCGAAAGCAGCAGGGGGTTCCTGTCCCAGCTGTCCCCAGGGTGTGAGATGACGCTGGCCCCGCAGGCTACTCTGCAACATGCTTACACGCAAAGGGTGAGATAGCAGAGGTCACCACATGGTGCCAAGCACTCTTTGGGTCACACCAGGCACAAAGAGAGGGCAGAGCACTGGGCTGACAGCACCAGTAACACACCAGCCAGGTAAAAACAAGGGCTGCTGACCTCTACTGTCAAGAGGTGGGAATATTTCCATTAGATTTCCACATTAAGCAATATTATTATTATTATTATGCAAAGTTTTAAACTGGTGTGTAAAATAAGCTAATGTGTACCAGGCTACAGAGGACCATACTGCACTGTGCTGCAGAGCAAAGGTTTCAAAATATTTTCATCTGTGGCAGCAGCTGGGTACTGCCCAGTGTCTGCAGAGTGGTCTTGCTTTGCTCCTCAAGCCAGAAGAAACCAGTATAAGTTGACAGACATTTACCAAGACAGCTGTTTCATTCACATCCCTGCAGCCCCCTCTATGTCTAAGAAACACACGTAATTTAAAGACAAGAAGAGTCTTCAACACATGCCTACCGTTTCCTCCAATAACTTGTAGGTTGGGATACTTCTCCTTAATATACTTTATCATATTGATCTGGAAGATGGAGTTCCCCTGAGAGGAATCCTGCAACAGAAAGAAAACTCAGTTTCAAGACTTTCTGAAACAGGTTACAAACACAGCTCCAGAAAAGCCTCAGGTATTCACCCTGCTCACTGGGGTCTCTGCTAAGCTGGCTAAGCAGGCAAAATGACTCCCCAAACTGAACACAGAACCAGAGGATGAGCTGCTGCCAAGACACTAACATACCTTCCCTGTACAAGGCAGTTTATTGTAAAGGCTTCAGTAATATCCTTCACTTCTAAACCCTGTGGCTTCTACAGGGGGCAACAGGCAGCAAGCACATCTGGCTGTGGATAAGAACCTTCTGGCTCTACCACCAGGAAACCATCAGCCCTGTCTCAAACCACAGGTGAAATGATGAATATTCCTTGTGAAACCCAAAAGGGCCGGTGGAGGGGTGTGGGGCATCACTCCCTGCTGTGCAGCAGAGCCACTGACATACCAGGTATCAATCACCAATCGGTCAGGACCTGCCAACCTCCATGAACCAGCCAATTCATGGTGTCTGTTAAACATTTCCATCTGCAAGACTGCTCAGCCATGCCCTGAGAGCATGGTGGCCATGCAAGCTAACAATCAATGAGAAAGCAATGTGCAAATGCAGGCAGTGATGGCTGTGCCTGAACAGGCCAGAGGGGAGACCAGCAGAGCAGCTCTGGGCCGGCTCCTCCTGAGGTGGCTAAGAGAATAACACAGCAGCAAACACCAAACAGCTGAAGGGAAATTTAAGAAGCCAAATATTCAAAACCAGTGAGGAACATCAGAGATGATGGCAGCAGCCAGCGGGAAGCATTTGTAGAAGACTCTGACATTTCTCTTCTCAGTTTTCAAGGCTTCAGTGCATCCTACACACTCGCCTGAGCTCAAATAAATTTCCAGGCAAGAGGAATCCCCCGTTATTTGACGACTCCAACCTGAACAAGACTGAGAGGTCAGCAGACTGCCATGTTCTAACCCAAAAGGGCCAGTAACAAAGATAGTAAGTGCCATGTTGCTGCTCCACTGTCAAGAGAGATTCATTTAAGCTGGATCCTCAGCCCACACAATGTTCAAGGCCTTTGGGTGGCTCACCAGCACTACGGCATCGACGCCAGCCTGCACCAGGAGGTCCAGCCGGTACTTGTCATCTTCGTGGGTCCCAATAGCAGCACCACAGAGCAGCTGCTTCTTGGAGTCCTTTGAAGCCAGAGGGTAGTCCCGGTTCTTCTTGAGATCAGTGCGGGCAATTATAGCCACCAGCTCATCATCTTCATTAACAATTGGCAGTTTGCCTTCGAATAAACAGAAAGAACATCATTGGAGATTTCTGGAGGAGATAGATATTAGCCTGGAGCAGTGCAGCAGACCAGGAGCACCAGGCAGGCAGCAAATGGTACAGGGTGAAGACTCAGAGAAGTGTGTTACCAAATCCTGCTTGCCCATGGATGCCAGCAGCCCTGGCTCGGGAAACAAAGCAAGGAGTTTGCAGGACTGGAGAAGGACTCAGTATTCTCACACTGACTACAGAAAAAAGTGCATCTTTTTTAATAATTAGACCCACGACACTTGTGTTAAAAGTCAAATTACCAAACCCTGTCAGAGCTGAATTGACTGCCACATGTGAAGGCCAGGACAGAGAACTGAAGACGTATGGCTGGACAGACAGGCGCTCTCCAGCTGCCAGGCTGCCAAGAATCCCTCAACTTCAAACAGATTTGAGACGAATGCATGTGAACTCTGTACCCTGGCAGAGGGCTGCAGGCACTCTCTCCTCACTGTCCTCTCCTGATACTGGAACACAGCCTTCCCACATTCCAACCACGCAGGGACGTGTGCCCACATCCAACCACTGTTGCTCCCAGCTCAATGCTTCCACGTCTCTCCCTCATGTCACAGACATTCACAGGTACCTTTTTTACTCCTTTGCAAAATTTCATTTGCTTCTTTCAACATTACACCAGCCGGGGCCACAACAAGATCTTCCCGTTTTGTCATGATCTAGTGGGAGAAAGAAGATAAAATGTCACAAGAACTCCTTCACACTGATCTGAAAATACTGAGCCCCTGTGCCCACACAAAATGCTCCACAGCAGCCACGTGGGAGAGCTCTACAGACAAAGGAGCCCACAGCACAGCAACACGCCTCCAGAAAATCACAGGAACAGCCTCCAGCGGCCTATCCCCATGCAAGCAGTGGCCATCAGCCCCCAAACCCATTTGCGTAGTGAAAACAGGAGATGGCAGAGGGCCTCAGCAAGCCGAGGCAGAGTATGTAGAAGCAAGAGACAACTCTCATATCACCCTTGTTTGCAATGTCACCCAACCAGCCCTCCCTTTTAGTAGAGCACAGGCAAATAAGGGCTGGAGACACCTCCAGAGTCCCATGGTGTTCTGGCAGAAACGCTACCCCCAAGCACGTTTTCCCAGCACACAAGCTCTGGAAGAGTTCCGCTCAGAATAGCCCACCACTGCTGCTGGCAAGGTCAGTGGGGCAAAGGAGTCTCTTCAATCCAAACAAACAAGCTCACTCTTGACAAACAAGCACCAGAACACAGCAATGGACAGAAGCTGGAAAATGGGAATATCTGACATGGTACACAGAAAAACACCATTTATTACAACAATGGTCAAACACTAGAAGAGCAGCCCAAAGAGGCAATGAAATCTCCATCCTTGGAGACACAGGCACAGCCCCACACAACCTACTCCAGATGAATGTGCTTCAAGCAGAAGGCTTGCAAGAGACCTCGAGGTCCCTTCCCACCCACAGTGTTCTGCAACCACAAACTTCATGTGGGATGTTTTCATAAAAGGTTACTTGAGAAGGCCTGGCAAAGCTAAAAGGAAACACTCTGACCGAGGAGTCTTCCCTTCTTGGGAAGGTAGATTAGTTGCACACAACAAAGAGGAAAAGTTTTAGTTATTTATACTATAAGAACAGACATTTTGCATCAGGAAAGAGATTCAATCCTCCTGCATCCATCCAAAATCCTGTCTGACAGAACCCACACCTCAGGAAAAGCCTGAGGAATCACAGATGTATCCTGACATGCTCTCTAAGCCTGGGGGATCCATGAGCTTCCTGAGCTACAGGAGACCTGTGTGTTTAACTGGTTAGCAATGAGCAGCTTAGCAAGAGGAATGCTGGATGGCGAGTGGGGAGAGATCTAGGAGACTGTTCCTCTCCTTAGCCTTTCCTAGTGACAGAGGCAAGTACCAAATGCTAACAGCCACAAGCTTCCAACCTTGCAGCACTGAGCGATCCACATAAAGGGTGAGACAAGATTCTTAACTGGCTCCTCTGAATGGGCCCCCATTGCTTCCAAGGGCCATCTGCACTTTTATAACCTACTCCTGGTTTAAGATTCCCATTACAGGTATTTATAGGCGAGTTCAGACCAAACATGGATGAGCATGTGATACCTGGTTCAGTCAGCAAGAGCTAAAAATAGTTGTTGAGTCAGGAGCAGAGGCTGGCCAAGAGGCACCGGTGGTGTAACCTGACAGTACCTCAGGTCTACAGTTACACAGCTTGTGTAACAAGAACGCCAGAACTAACAGGAATCAGCAGCGCAGGGAGAGCTCTCCTGCACGAGCTGAGTTTGATGGTGCAGCATTGTAAAGGCTAAACTGCCAGTCTCCAAGTTCAGGGGGTTATTTTAAAGAGCAAGTAGCCTAGACGAGGCACACAGGGCGAGGCAGTTCAGAAAAGGAAGATCAGAACTTGGAGGGCTTGCTGGGCACAAAGTAGCTGCTCCAGCCCTGGTCAGCACCCATTGTGGGACCACAGCAGCAGCCAGAAAAAACAGGAACTAATGACTGAACCAGTGCAGAGCACCAGCTGAGAGAGGATGCATTCCAATGCACAGCCCCGCAGGAGGAGTCATGCGAATGCTAACTGCACATCACCCTCCCATATATGCACGGCAGGAGTCGCAGAAAGAGCACAAATGAACAAGATGCTCTCCCCTGTAAACACAGCTACAGATGGACCCACAGAGCTAACGGGGAGCTGCTCCCTCTGGCTGGTACAGCACCCTTGGAGCCACACACTCACCCTTCTTATCACAAGCCACACTGCTTCCTAAGGCAGCACTTGCACCCATCGGCTGCTCACAAGCCCTTCTCACCTCACCAAGGGGCAAGTCGTGCTCCGACTCTTTCAGGAAATCAATATCTCGAGATGAGATGATTCCAACCAGCTTGCCCCCCATCTTTCCATTGTCCGTGATGGGAATCCCACAGAATCCGTGACGAGCTTTGGCTTCAAACACATCTCGCACTCGGTCATTGGGGCTCAGCACCACGGGGTCTGTGATGAATCCTTGCTCATATTTCTGAAAAGAAGCAGGTTCAGCAGACAGGCTAAAGCAGCACTGACAGACTGAGCAGGAGCTGGACAGGTGCCTGGTGGTTACCGCAGCTGCTCACAAAGGTCTGCAACCACTCAACCTGCCCACATGCTCACCAAGTGGATGACTCCCAAACCATCACTGAGGCTCACCGAGGTAGCATTAGATTCCCAAGAGTTCCTGGGTAACCTCTTTCCTGAAATTATGGGGAATATTCCCACACCAGGAGGCCTGGTAGTTCCCAAATCCCAAGATGCGCATGGGACAGCACCCAACACAAAAGGTTTGTGCATGCAACCGTGGCAGTACCACTGTTTGGAACTGAGATGCAGCACACCTGAACAGTCTCCTCTCACAGCACCTTCCACAGGGCCAAACCCCACTGCCCACCTGCACAAAGTGCCTGAATAGCGCAGTTCATTGCTGCCGCTCCAGCTACTCACCTTCACCTTCCGCACTTCGTTGGCCTGGAACTCTGGGGTGCAGTTGTGGTGGATGAACCCAATTCCCCCGGTAAGCTGGTAATGCAAAGGTGGCTGTTAAGTCTCTGCAGAAACCACGTCACCCTTCATTGGTGCAGATCCAGCAGGTGGTCATGGAGAGTTGGACTCCCTGGGCCACCCTCGGGGAGCTGCAGGGATGAGCAGGGTGCCTGCCTGCAGGCTCGGCTTCCCTTCCCTGAGTCTCCTTCTCTGGAGGGATTCCAAACCCGTCTGGACAATGTGAACCTGGGCCCCCTGCTCTGGGTGACCTGCTGGAGTGGGGGGGTGGTCCAGATGATCTCCAGAGGTCCCTTCCAGCCCCCACCACTCTGTCTCCTACAGGCTCGGTGTGTGCCAGAGAAGAGCCCATGGGCAGGGCTTCACCCCGAGGGTGCTGCAGGGGATCCTTGAGGTAACCCCAGGGCAGACAAACCCGTCTTCTACTCCCGCCATCATCTCGGTAAGGGTCCCCCCTCGGGGGACGCCGGCAGGACGCGCCCACCCTCGGGGCCGCACTCACCGCCATGGCGATGGCCATGCCGGCCTCGGTGACCGTGTCCATGGGGGAAGAGACCAGCGGAGTCTTCAGGGTGATCCTCTTGGTCAGCGCCGAGGTCAGGTCCTGGCAGGAAGGCAGGCAGCGGGCGGGAAGTGAGCGGCGGCACCGGACCCGGTCCAGCCCCCAGCCCGGCCCCCCGGCCCGCTCCCCCGGCCCGGCCACTCACCACCTGGTCCGCCGTGAAGTCGATGTACCCCGGGAGGATGAGGAAGTCACTGGGAGGATAATGAAGGGAGACGCATCAGCGACCGCACCGCCCTGGCACCTCCGGTCCCGGTCCCGGTCCCGGCCCCGGCCCCGGCCCCGGCCCCACTCACTTGTAAGTGAGCCCATCGCCGCAGCTGAAGAGCTGCTGCGCCGTCAGACCGTCGTCGGGCACGTAGCCGGTGCCGCCGCTGATGAGGTAGTCCGCCATGCCGCCGGCCCGCCGCGTGCCCGCCGTACCGGACCGCGCCGCACGGCCTTGCTCCGCGCGCCCCCGAGCGCACGCGCACCCCGACGGCGGCCGCGAGGGCTCAGGAGGCTCCGCCCCCCCCGCCCAGCGAGAGCACCGCCCAGAGCGGCTGTCGGAAGAGGCCGGGCGGCGGCCTCGCCCCTTGCCTCCCGGGAGGACAGCGCGGAGTCTTCCCGCCCAGGCCGGGGCCGCCCCAGCTCGGGCCCTGCGGGAGCGGCACGGAGCCCGGCTGGTCGCTGATCTCCTGCGCCAGAAGAGACGCGTCAGAGCTGCTCCGGGCTGCGTCGGCTGAGGCTGCGCTGGGCCCTGTGGCAGTGGGCCCGTGGGTGGTAGCCGCCGCCAACCCCGTCCCGGCGGCAGGAGCGGCTGGATAGCGCAGGGCCGGCAGCGGCCAGCCCGGTGAGACGGTGTCAGCGCGGCCGTCGGGAACCGCTCTGGGCCGTTCTTTGTTCCAGCCCGGTGCGTAGGAAGGGAGCAGTAAGGAGAGTAGCTGAACGCTAGGGGCGGCCCCGTACAGCGCCGTGGGACCCTCCCGAGCTTCGCCGACGCGGGCAGGGCCCGGGCGGGACCACGCGTGCTGGAACGGACTCGCCAGCGGTGGCTTGCATGGGAAGCGCTGCCTGCGGGCCCCACACGTTGGGTGTTGAGTTCGACGCTAGGTACTCCCAACAGCTTCAGAGGACAGAGAAGAATATGCTCAGCAGATGCGTGGTGGCTGTGGAGCTGGAATAC
Organism: Megaceryle maxima; assembly: GCA_024605025.1. Taxonomy (NCBI): domain Eukaryota; kingdom Metazoa; phylum Chordata; class Aves; order Coraciiformes; family Cerylidae; genus Megaceryle; species Megaceryle maxima. The sequence continues at coordinate 31,350 of JANHGN010015384.1, read as the reverse complement.
ACCAGCAAGATCCGAAACCAGTCAGTAAGTCAAAGTGATCTACAAGAAGGATGGAAGTCAGGAGGAAGCGAGGCAAGTCTGGCAATGGGAGCGGAATGGAAGGTACAGAGGAGAGAGGGAATCGTGCTGAGGCAGCAGCCCTGCAGGGTGTGACCTGAGGTGATCCTGGTTGGGTGTTAGCCTGATGCAAACCCCCTCCTCCTGAAGCCCCCAGACCACACCACACAGAGCAATGCTGCAGAGAGAGTGGCTGCACTGTACTGTGGTGTAGCACCTTCCTGCCTGTGCTGCAGAGGGCACCTGGAGGGAGGATCTCAGAGAAGAGCAGTGGCAGGAGGACTGTGCCTGTGGGAGAGGAACAGGCACAAACACGTATCTGCCAGAGAGGAGAGCTGCAGGAACCAGCTATCAGATGTTTCCAGAATGAGGTGATCCCCTCCATGCAGACCTATTTGGACATCAGAAAAAGCCTCTGTACTGCAGGCCACAGAACAACCTTCACCTCTGATGGCTGGTTTGCTTGTCATGATATACCAGATCTGGCCTCAGAGCATCAGGGAAATGAGGTGACCAGACCCCTTCTCACGCTGCTCTTGTATGACAGGCCTCCAAGGAAACCCACTATTTAACATGTTGAGGGAACTAAAGAATGGTGCTCCTGTACCTTCAACCATCTCATTGCAGTAGATTAAATCATTATCCAAAGATCAGCAAGTAGCTTTAAGAAAATGGGTTACTCATGTTCTCCAGCCTTAAGACACAGGTTTCCCAAAAACCAAACGGCCCTTGTGTGGGATAATGACTTAGCTTGCTGTGAGACAGAAATACAGGCTTAGTGCACTTTGGGAGAAAGGTTAAAGACATTTGCAATTATGAGACTCTTGTGCTATCTCTGGCAGTAGAGATCCACTAAGGTGGCAGCCAAACAGCTGAAGGCGGGAGCTTGGTGAAGGCAAGATGGTCCTGTTTCAGCTAAACCAACAAAAGCAAACAGCTCTTACATAAATCTTGAAGGCTGTAGTGTCTGAGTGAAGGCCTTTGCCTAATTAATATTAAAAGTGTACATCCCTACGTATGGTAATGAGCCTAACAGAGTACATGCTAAACATATATGAATATGTTCCTCATCCCTCCACCAAAATCACGCAAAATGTCACCTAGAAGGCAGATTAGGGATTATGATACAACAAAGGACAATGGCAACACCTCTCTGAGTGGGGAGCTGGTGTGGGGGGGTGAAGACTGAAAAGCCTGGTAGGGAGGGTTGATGGGCTGTACTCTTCCTCCACCCAAGACACAGATACCTCCTTGGTAAGAATTGTGCCTTCAGAACACAGTATACCTTTTCCTAGCATTACCATTACCTATTAGTGCTGTTACATGGCCCTGAGCCTCCGACTGTGCCGGATGCTACTGGGGAAGTACTAACTGAGGTTCCATTATCCTTTTCTGCAGTCAGTGCACTTATTGACAACTGCAAACCAATTGTATCTGTGGCTTTAATAAATCAAACCTATCTGGGTTAACTTTTAAACTGTCTTGGTGCAAGTCCTTAAGCTGACTCTGAAATGGGTAACTGCAGTATCGGTGTGAACCCTTAGCAGGCCACTGAGGCACAACCCTTAAACCTGCTTTTTGATGTTGCAGAATGCTCAGTGCAAACCCTTGGGCTCTGGCAGGGGAGCGAAACACCCCTGCCCTTAACATGAAACTTCATGTGCTGAGGTTCCTTGGTCAGGTTCAGTGCTGTAGTTCAGATGAAGATGTTTTGGTCTGAGTATGGTTGCCCAAAAGACAATACAGAGTTTAGAGAGAGACCAGTTAAGCAAGGCTGTGGTAGATGTTGATGTTAACTTTTACACAAGGGGAAAAAGACCCCAAAAAGTGAATCATGCTAAGGACAGAAGCAGGATTCTGGGGTGGCTTGTTTGGTCTCAACGGCAGCACAGAACAGAGGCTGCAGCTTCTAGAAGTCCTAGTTGTTTTCCACCAGAGCATGGTTTTGCTTCTCGCAGGAAAAGGCGGCGATGGCCTCAGCACAGGGATGTTCCCTTTGCTGTGAAAAAGGGGAGAGGCAGCCAAGGCTTCCAGGGGCCCTCACCTACCTAAGAAGGGGCAGCCCTTGTACAGCTCAGAACCAGTGACAAGGACCCACAGTGCAATTTCAAACTTCAGCCCAAGCGAGCAGTAGTGATCCTGCTCCTACTACTGCAAATGGCAACAACAAGGGACATCACCTACAGTCAGTGTTAGCAGTGCTTGTCATCATGCAACGCTCTGAATTCTTGTTCCCTGACAACCTGCTAGAGAAGAGCACATTTCACCCTGGTTTTACTTCTTACTCAATCTGGGTCAAATCTCAGCCAAGAGTTGATTTCACCTCTCCAGACATCAATATTCCACGGTTTGCAGATTGCTTGGGCTAGGGAGCTCTAAGCAAAGCCCTGTCCTCTGCAGTAAATGAAACATCTGAGCTTACCCCCCCAAAAGCAGTAACCAGTAGCAGCACTGAGGTGCTCATCTCATGAGGCAGGGGTCAGAAATAGTCTTCCCCGGGAATACCCCGCCTTCTGAGGACACACACCCTCAAGCCCATGTTACCTGTCCCAGGATCAGCAGAGCCCGAGGCATCGTGCCAGGCCTAGATCAGTTTAACAGGTCTCTCTACCTTTTATTTTAAATAAGGACAGGGCTAACAAAAGTATGCTGGGCCATTCTGCTAGAGCACAGGCACAGGGGTAAACAGGCAAGTTGGCTTCTGTTCCAGTAGAAACACCAGACACAGTTTAATGGTTCTCAAACAGACTACAACAGAGGCTGCAGGGAAAAACATTTTATTTCCAAGCAGATTACAAAGAGCAGAGAATATAAGAGTAAAATTAAATTAAAAAAATAGTTGAGTGCATCTCTTTAAAATGATTTGTAGTGTGAGTTACTCACGGGGCAAAGCTACTGGAGAGTTCTGAAGGTCACTTTGCAGGATGCCAATCACATGTGCTGTTTAGACCACGGTCAACACGGGAGGGACAGACAAAACGTATTTTGCATATAGGCTGCACACTCATTATCAAGCGAGGCTCTGGGCTGCAACTGGACCCTGCCTTTCCGAGACACCCCCTCCACCTCATTCTCTCCTGCAGTTCCCTCTCAAAAGTTCTAGATGTGATTTATTGCTGCTGTAAGTGGGTTCAAACTGCCTCCCCATTCTGATGGGCAAAAATGAGAACAGAGAAACAGGCAAATGTGGCTGTCATGTGCAAGGTTATTCAGGGAAAGTGCAGCATTGAAAGCTGAGCTTCAGCCACGCAAGAAAGGGAACCAATGAGTAGGAGACACAGCAATCACTTCAGAGATTTTGGGGCACCATGTCAGTGAGACTTCTGGAAGAAGACTGGAGATGCTCCTTAAGGTAGGAAGATGCTCAAGCTGAGAAGGGCTCTTTTCCTATGCGTTGGCACCAGTGAAACAGAACAGGCTGAAACATCAGGGTAAGGTACGTTCCTTGGAGTAGTTGGGAGGAGCAGCTCCAGCAAGAAGATTGGGAGAAAAGCCCCATAAAGGGTGGAAGACAGTTTAAATCACTGTTGAAGTGGGATAAAAAAAAGTCTGAACACTAATTGCAAGTCACTAGTAAACTTGGATGAGAATTCAGTTTGGTTGGACTCTGCAGAGTCAAACAGTGTCCAGCAGCATTCAGACCAGCAAGAGGTTAACAGTTGGACTCTATCTTAAAAGGTCTTTTCCAACCTTTACAGTTCTAAGATGAGCAACTACTACATCATCAGGAACTCCTCCACCCCACACCTGCTCAGAGGGCTCTTTTCTACCACTTTGAGTGGTTCATATCACAGCATAGGAGGCTTGAAGATAACTAAATCCGTTCTACATACACCAAGGTGGACAATAGCAAGACTGTCTCAATTTCTGCCCTAGGAGCAACAGTGAAGAAAGAGATTCTTGTTTAGGGATCAGATTAAGTTGTTATTTTGTTGTTGTTTGTTTTTATATTGGTCCAAGGCAGAACAGTTGAGGAACTACTTCAGACCTTGCCTCCCACCTAAAATCCAGGACATCTCTAGGGGTGAAGTAGCCAACAGATAAGAACCCTGTTAACTTGGACTGTTTCCTTTATGTACCACTCTAGAGAGGAGTGAGGAACCACTCTCTATGCTGCTCTATACTCTTCAGCCATTATCACTTAAGAGGAAATGCTTGAACTCTTCAATGTAAATGAAAATCTAATGGTGCTGTGGACAAGTGCGTAAGAGGCTACAAGTTTTCTTAGGAAAGCAATGCTATTAGTGTCAAGAACTAGGACAACACACAAGTCTCATGTCAGAACATGAAGTGCTTTACAGTAGTCAGTCATACTCTGCTTTCTATCATTCCTTTCATACCACAGAGACAAGATGGGCATAGTTCAAAACCAACAATACAGGGTCTCCAGCTTGACTTCTCAGCTTTGTTTATTTAGAAATGGATGCATTTTCAGCCCGTCTCACACAAGGCATAGGGCACGGAGAGCTCTTGTCTAATATATACACACAGAAGAGCTGGCGGTTTGGCACTCTGAGCTGAGGGGGAATGCCCTTTAAGCAGCAGTCAAGCTGGTTATAGCAAAGTGTTAAAAAGCTATTTTACATGTTTGACTGGGAACACTTCCCAGAACTTGGATAGCAACTTTAATCCAGAGCACTCTTCTGTGCTACTCTGTGCATGTCTTCCTATGAGCCCCTAAAAGGGAGCAGATTGTGTTCTTCACTGTCAAAGAACATAGTATTGATATCCTAGCAATACTGTACCTTTTAAACTAGCTCCAGAGAGCCAGACTAGAAGCCAGGCCCAGGAAAATAATCCTTATGTCACAGTATATCGATTGTCTCTAAAAACAGGGGATGAAGTTAACATGGTGGACATTCTGATGAGACAGTACAGAACAGTACAGCAGTCCACTTCTCTGTCAGCAAATCCCTCTCCGATGTATGTCCAAACAATGAGAAAATAATGGAAACACTTCAGTCTGTCAGGACAAAGCCAATTGTCAGGAGATGTCCACAGCTCACCATGTGCCAAGTTCCCCCAATCCTAAGTGGTCCACTCCAAGATCAAGGAGAACTTTTCACCTACAAATATTTTAGATCACCCTGAGGTTAAGGGTAGAGAAAGGAAAGTGCACAATCTAGAATTTTAAGGTTACATGGAATTGTTTCCCCAGATAGCTGAAGTATCTGTTCAACCCTAACCTGGAACTGCCCTAATATTCTGTCAAATTATTCCTGCTTCTGGCAATTTTTATAGTAAGAAGTGACTCCCTTGGGAGCCACCTAATGAAGCAACTTGTACACTGGGTATCTGGCAGATGACTCATGCTGAGATGCAGTTATGCTGGAGCCAGCTTCCCATGAAGTACTGCAGAGCATGCACCAGGACTGAAGCACGGGTGCCTGCAGCTCCTCTCATCTCTTTGCAACTCTGTTCAGATGACGGGACAAACTGACCAAAAGAATGGGAAATCCACTCCGTGCAGGCCTGTTGGGCATCCTGAGCAACAAGCACACCAAACTGCTTGAAACAGTGGGAGCTTGCCCCTAACTGTGTCCTTAAATACTTAATTTAGGGCCAGGAATGGATATTCCAGTCACTGAGATATGGTAAAGTGATTACAGGTTTTTAAACAGCTGAAGCTGCATTAGCCATCCCAACAGCCACCCCACCAGGGGCAACTGCTGGCTCCCAACAGCTGAACTGAGGGTGCATGTTGCCAGCACTACACATCACCTGGGCACCATCTTCCCAAATCACCCACTGGGTTCTGGGCACCAACCCCAGGCTGTTATCCCCTGGCATAACTCTTGAGGGCAGACACGGAGCCGACAGTCTACTTTAGAACACAGGTATTAATATACAACCTTTCCCCTCTGTAGCTACTTGAGCACAGAGTCCTGTACAGAGAGTAAACCACTCACTCTGACAAGCAACCCAAGCACATATGCTTCCTCACAAACACCAGCATAAATAGGAAGCATCAGAGGCTTCAAGTCTCTCTAGGCCCACACACCTCAATGCTGCTCAAGAGCACAAAGACAGGAAACATTGCCAGCTACTCTCATCACTGACTCTGCGCACAGCTGACAGAGGGCAGATCTTCCTCCAACACAGACAGGTGCTGGTCAATATAAGCTTCAGAAAAACTGCTTGCCTGTACACAAGCTTAAGTTCTTTTACTGTAATATGTATTTAAATATAGACCTATATATTTTGAAACAAGGAATGAACATGAGATGAAGCACAGAAAACAAGTTCAAGAAGCAGAGCCATCTCTCTGCATCCAAGAAGCTGGTGGCACAAACAATAAGCCCGGCTAGAGTGATCTCCCATTTCAAGCATGGTTAGCTACCTGCTGGCTTCAGAAGAGCAGACTATTTGTTAATGATACAAAATACAGCAACCATTTAAGACACAGCAAGGCAAGGCTACAGGGCTGGGGTTTACGATCATGAATAATGCCAGAAGCTACAGAGCTGTGTTAAAAACTGTGAAAAGGCTGTTAAACTGCAGGAGTAAGCCACATGCTGCTCCTGGAAGGCCTTTTCCCTCCAACACCCCTCCATCATGCCGTTGGTGTGATGTGTTTGTAAAGGTGGGAAGAGGGGGATTTGCCTCGGGGTGAAGCCTCACAGGCTCGCCACAGAACATTAGGACAGTCTGATCTGGTCTCACAGATCCCATGTTCCTAACCTGACACTAAGCTTCCATCAGCAAGCAGACATTCAGGTCCTTCAACAGAAGTTAATCCCCTTCTACCTTCCTAATGTGTAGGAGTGAAAGAAGTCTAGTGGAGTCAAGCTGGAAAGCACAAACAGGGATGAGAACAACCAGTTTGCATACTGATCCTTGTATAATGACCCCCCCCCACCCTCACAGCTCACTCTTCCCCAAATAAAGACACATTGTTCAATGGCATGTTGAAAAGACGTGCTCGTCATTCTTAATAAACAACTAGAGTAAAGAATACATAAGAGAAACAGGGTGGTATCTTTATATGATACACAAGTGTATGTTACAAGAATTCCATCAGGCACAGGAGCCTCAAGGTTTAAGGCCTCAACGTTAGGCCAAAAAAGAAGAGTGTGGTAAAGTTTGTACTTTTAACATCTAAAAATGTCACTTAAAGGTCTGAATAGAAATCGTTGGTTTGGGTTGGTTTGTTGGTGTTTTTTTTTTTTTTTTTTCTTGTATAAATCACAATTGCAGTTCACTCTCTCCTCTTCCTTCCAAGATAACAGCAAATTAACGTCCAAGCACAAAAAAAGAAGATGCCTGCCTCTCCTCCACTGGCTGAGCAGGTCCATCCATCATTCTGTGCCCTCTAGGCTGCACGTGCTCCAAGGAGCCAGAGGCCCCAGCCATCCAGGCCAATCCTGTAGTTCATGTTTTCTACATCATAAAAAAAGAACAGAGTCAACCAGCAGCTTTCCACAGCTCCCAGCTCGCAGGGGATATGCAGCCTCCAATGGTTCCAACAGTTTGGTGTGTTGGGTAGGATACACAATGGGTAGGTTTTCCTTTAGATTCTTTTAAAGAGAAGAAGCCTAAAAGGGCTTCATAACTACACCAATAAAAAACCAAAAACTTAGGCATCTCCTTTAGTGTAAAAGTCTGTACAATTTATCTTTGCTTGTCCCTCCCCCATCACCATGCCCCACCCCTTCTGAGCCAAGAAGGATGCCTTAGTGCATGGTGCTGGCATTAGCCACAGCAATAGCTTCCTGAATCTCTCGTATCACCAGGATCCGGGTGAGCATCTGCTCCATCTGCTCTCTGCTGATCGGCTGGATGGAATACCAGATAGGGCTGTTGGGGGCCACCACTGGCTCCGGTGTCAAGTAAAACGTGTCGTTCCGGCCTTTCACACTCTGTGGGCTGCATGAGGAAGATCAGAAACAACCAGACTAACAGAATGTCCTGGAGGACTACCACCATCCTCACCCCAGGCTTCACAATGCCCAAGAGTAAACAACTGGCTGATGAGAAGTGAAGGCACAGAGTTACACCTAGGGGCAACAGTGGTCCCAAAGTTTTTAGGCCATGCCAAGGTTACAAAGCCATGGTAATAACTACAAGAATGTCAGTTTATTTCACACTGATAACACACACATGGCTTTAGGGGTCTTTCTTTTCAGGCCAGCTGCAGACCCATCTGTGCAGAGAAATGTTTACATTGGCAGAATCATGATTTAGATCCGAGTCCTTTGAGGCTCCCTCCAATCTTCACAGAAAGTCCTCATTTTTGTTCAGAAGCCAATCTGAAAAGGACTCTTAATTTCATCTCAAGCAGTGGATGCTTCCAGATGACTTGCAAGTCATCCGGAACAGCAAGCTCATGCCAACGCTGCAAACCTCCAGAGTGAGCATGCGATTAAGGGCAGCCAGTTTCACAAATCAGAATTTGCCTCTCTAAATACCACAGAAGTTCAGCTTATGTGCCATCAGAGTAAACCCCACCCTCTCACATCAACACCCCATCCCATTTAAGTAAAATTATGCAAATATAGAAACTGTGCCAGCAATAAAAAACAGCCCTGAAAACTAGGCTAGCTACAAGATGCAGCTTAACAGTCACAGAAGACAAGCAACTATACACAGGAACAAGAGCTCTCACCATTTGAAGAGGTAGAAGTCATACAGCTTTATCGGACACCTCAGGGGGTTCTCTGGATTCTCAGTCTGCTCTGCATACATGTCATCTGTAACTACAAACCAGCCCCCCAGAAGTCTGTCAGACACTGCAAACTGAGCAGTGCCACACAGCCTCAGCACCTTGTCACCACGCAAGAGCCACACACCTCTTCCAGAGCAGAGCCACCTGATTATAAACACTCAAAGCACTGTATGGAGAGCTTGCTTTATCCCCAGGCTACTGAACAACCCAACCCAACCGTATCCTTCCTCCATTTCTCCCCCTACCTGCCCACAAAATGAGAGCAATCTTACTGCAGAGACTGCAACACCTCAGCTAAATCCTGGGGCCACGCTTTTTAGAGGACAGATTGTGCTTACTTATTGATTCTATATGGGTTCGCATGAGTCAAGATAAGAGAAGCCCTCCCAGAGAAGTTTCTCCCTCTGTTCACAGGAACTTACACCCAATAGCCACTATGCCCATAAAACCCAGAAGTAACAAAGAAGTTATCCTTAGCTCTTGATGAACCCTGTATGCGTCAGGTGAGCTACGTCTTCAGGCATAAGATCAGAAGGTAGTATGGTGTCCCAGGCAGAATGCCCAGAAAACTCATGCTGCTAGGCTGAAGGTAATGGGCAGACCCTTGGGTTCTCGTGGGCCTACCTGCAGGCATCTCCAGGTTCATCCACTTCCTTCAAGCCCAGTAAGTAAATATTCCCCAAGAAAACTTCAAGACACTACCTTTCTGTCCTGTCTGGTGTATGCCATGAGCCTTCAGATAGCGAATACTCGTGCTTTTATCCTTGGGATTAGAAGGGTTCTTCTTGGTCTGCCTCAACACCTTGGAGAAGGCCAGCTTCATGTGCTGGTCTACTGTTTTCAACAGGAAGTATCTAAGCAGCAAAAAGAGAACACCAGACATTCAGCGGCAAGTAAAGTATACAGTCAGGAGTGAGGCAGTTGTCTTTACTCATTGTAGGCCATCTGAAGCATAAACCAACACAGAATTAAACTGTTCCAGCAGCAAAGCATGCAACAACCACACATTCACTTTTCCTTCTCCTGGCTCATTTCCTTGTACTGCATCTGCCTTGCCTGATGGGGCTGCAAGAGGGTTCTGTGTGCAACCATTCGAAATTCATTATTTCACCCTAATCCTGGGCAGCAGTTTCCTATCGACCCTGTCAAGGTGTTTGAAATTCTTCTATTCCCCAAGAATCCCAAAGACCTAAGTACTTACTTTGTATTAAAAAACATCAGTGTAGTGAGCAAGGTGGAAGGGGAGTGAGCTCCTAGCTGTTTACACTCCCACAGCATCTCTTCTGTTACGTGACTGGAAAGGACATAACCTGCAATGATAAGTCAGCATCACACCAGAAGACAATCACAGCAGGAACACAGGCAGCATTTTATAATCCATAAGTACTGGAGAACACACAAATCTTAAGGGAAGGAGGAGGAGGATCCTCACTGATGTCAAGATTCACTACTGTGCAAGTAACTTTTTAAATAGCAGGGGCAGTTAGGAAACACTCGTACACACATACGTCAACCTCTAGCTGCAGAGAGTATGCTTCTGCAATACGCCTGCGCATCCCAGCTCAGAGAGAAATAAATATGCACTTAAACAGCTTTTAATTAATGGCTTGACTCCAATGCAGATGCTCCTAATCCAATATATGAGAGCGGGCAGGCCAGGGTAACAAATCAGCTCTTAGCCCTGTGCACAGCTTTAGTCAGCACACAGTGCCAAGTGATGTATTTGGACACATGAGTAATCCTTTGATTCTCACATTTATTTTTTTTTTCTTTGTGTAGAAGAGAAATACTATACTCCAAATACACAGATAAACAGAAAAACAGACAGCAGTATGAACTCCAGGGCTTGGGGAATGACAAAGCACAGATCAAACAGCCAGGGTGAAAACAAAAGGATTCCAAAACTCACAGTACTACTTATCAATCTAGCCAGTAACATCAGCTACTTTCTGAACAGTAGCAATAGCCTCTTCACTGATCAAAGGGAATGAGGTAATGAGAAACCAGATTTCTATGCTCTGAAAATGTAGTTCTTCACAGGTTCTCAAAACCTGTCTCTTCTGGAACTGCTCCCCCCATCCCTGTTGCCATCATATTCTAAACACAGGGCCGAGGTGAGCTGCATTTGATTGCAGCGTTTAAGGCTCTAATCACACATTATTTATTTCTTTGACACTCAGTTGATCCTACAGACTGTATCCATCTGGCTACACAGCCACGTGACAGTGTTGTATTATCTCACAGCAACAATGCGTATTAGAGGCAAGATGTATTAGTACTTCAGATGAGGAAGCTTGATTCAGATCAAGGATCAACTGGCTTCCCAGTAAGCCAATCTCATGACTGTAAAGGCCCAACAATCTGCCTTTTGATGGGTGAAAAGTGATAGACAAATAATCCTCAACAACAAGCAGGGCCTGACATGTGGGGTAATTCCAGCATTCACTGAAGACACAACGTTTTTCTCCCCGAGCAGCACAAGCTGTCCTAGGGACATTAAGTACTTCAAAAGGGTTTCTATTCAGAGTACACTCATGTGTAGTTCAGTTTAAACATGCCAAACTCTGGAAAGCTTTAAAGTTCTTAAACAAAAAGTTCTTACCAAGAGGGGAAACACGGGGCTGTACGTCCTTGAGAACTTCATGCAGCCATTCAGTGAACCGAATATAGTAGAGGTCTGAGAAGATGTCATCTACTCTGCCATTTTCAAAGAGATACTGTAAGAGATTCACAACACAGTCCAGTTGAGGGGCAGGGGGCATACTTCTCAGATCAGACCTTGTCCAAAGGGCCCATGTACCCAGGTAGTCAAGTATTTTACAGCACAGCACTGAAGACTAACACATTCTACTTAGAGTGAGGGCCCCTGCACCCAGGCCAGTACAGGGTAGGTAATCTCAGTTAATCACAGGAATTCTAAGACAAAGAAAAAAAAATCTTAGAAAACAAAGCTGTCT
>JANHGN010015384.1:0-19661 GCA_024605025.1 Megaceryle maxima | reverse complement strand
CAGGAACAATGACAGTAAAGCCAGCTCACATGTGTTCATAGCAGGTTATTTTATGTGACTGTCCTTCAGACACCACTTTTTCAGGTTAAGGAGAGAGATGCTCAATTCTAATCAGAATCTATCTCTGCTCCTGCAGCTCTTCCAGAAAGCACACTAACATACCATCCCAGACTTCCCACACCACATGAATCTAAGTTCTTGCCTGAGAAAGCTTCAACTAGATCTTTTGACATTGACAACTTCCTCAAACATCACCCAGCTTCCTCCCCCTGAAAGAAAACCTAAAAGGATTTATTATTCTCACCATGATACTGAACTCAGTTATTAATTCTTCACAAACATAACTTAGGAGGTGAAAGCACTGCTATGCATTAACAGCATTTCACATGGGTTTGTTTATTTTTTTTTATTTTGTGTGGTTTTGTGGGTTTTTTTTTTGTTTTTTGCTTGTTGGGGATTTTGTTGTTGTTTTGGGGTTTTTTTTGTTTTGTTTTGGGGTGGGTTTTTTTGGGTTGTTTTTTTTTTTTCTTTCTTTCTTCTTCTTAAAAAAAACCAAAACAAAACAAAACAACGACAAAGATTTAATAAGAAAAAAAAATTGTTGGGAAGCTTTATAGAAGCCACAGTCTCTAGTTTTGCAACAGAGAATCTTCCCTATACATGCTGAGAACATGCACAGCTCTGATGCACATATAGTCATCCACTCCCTACCTTCTGAATGCACAGGAAGATATAGTAGAGCACATCTGGGTCATAGGGTTCACCATCACCATTTCGAGCTTCTCGTGTCATTAAGCATAGACCATAATTCAGCTCAGCCACAGCTGAAGAGATGAGATCTTCCTGGAACCTCAGCAGCTGACGCCCTGGAAAAACAAAACAAAGCTATATTATATAAGCCATAAAGCCATATTATTTTCCAATCTTTCGGGAATGATTTCTCAGATCTCCAGCTTTGCCATTCTATCTGGCAGGCCCAGTACTACGTCATTTTCCCAGTACAATAAAGCAAGCTGAAATAAATCAAGATCTTAGGCTGCCAGATTTAATAAAAGATAATCAAGCAAGAATCCGATAGGAAGACTCTGCCCTGCCAACTACACGACTATTGCCTCCTTTTACCAAATCCACAATGAAGTGCTGCCCTGCAGCAATAGGAAAACAGCAACGCTGTGACTGCTCCACCAGCTCTGCTGGCATTCACAGCCACTTTGGTCATCCACGCACCACTCACACAGTGCTCTTTGCTGCTGCTGCCAGCCTAGGTGCTCAAGCTGGCTCAGCACAGAGCTAATAACTCCCTTGGAACATGTCCTGTGGCAGTGGGAGCACACAATCATTGGTGTTGCAGAGTTAAAGTTTTAAATTTAAAAACAATCACTGATTAAACAAAGGTGTTTTCCAGAGCAGTAAAACTTTTTAGTCACTCCTAATCCTATTTGAAAGGAAGGCCATGTTGTCATGACACGTACTTCCAATAGGTGCTAGCCTATTCTGGGCTTCTTTTTCCAGCTCTGCATTCTTGGTCTGTGCCCAGCTTTTCCACACTTCAAGCCCTTCTTCTGGCTTCAGAGAGTTTGGAAGTAGAAGTTCAGGTGAAGTCTGTGGCTGTGGCTGTGGTTCAACTTCAGCAACCTGAACAGTCTGAGCCTAGGAAAGAAAACATTTCAGTTTATACATATGCACTTTGATAGGCAGAGTTTGCCAAAAAACCCCAAACAAGTAATGCCGCAATACCTCCAGCCCAGGATATCAGCCTCTTTGCACACTCCTCTCTACACAGAATTAACCCAAGTAAGGGAACTTTTGATCTCTAACCTGAATTGCTGATCACAAAAGAATATTTGCCTCTCCAAGGATGTTTTTAGTTTGAATGGAGGCATCTTTGATCCCTGTAGCAAGTCCACACAACAATCCAGGGCAGTTTGATGCATTTAGAAGCCTGTAGAACATCAGAGGGGACCTACCAGCCACGAGCCATTCTTGCTGCAATACCATTAAGAAGCTAGCTGGTACATTCAGAGGCAAGGATCTTCACAGTGCTGAAGTCCTCTCACCAACAGATGTCTGGTCTCCCCTCAAACACTGAAATAGGTCGCTAACAATTCTGAAGCCCTACGTGCTCCAGCATGTTCTTCTTAGCTTCACTTGACTTAAGACTCTGAACCACCACCAAAGTTCCTCATCTCGCTACAAGAGTGGCCTAGGGCCCCTCGCAGACACAGCCAGCCCCTGGCCGGGAAGCACAGTATGGTGTCATCAGCTTACTAATCACTGCTGCTCCAAACCTTGACTGCCCTGAGCTAGGTTCTGGGTACAATTGCACGTGGTACACTGCCAGCATCCCTGCCCACCAAAGGCAGGCTCTCCTCAGTATTTAGTACAGAGCAGGCAGACAGAATAGATATGCTCCGTTTTTACTGTCAGCAGCTGATAAGGTTAATTCATTTGTAAGAGGTATAAAGTAATAACAGACAAGAACACCAGCACTGAAACATTTGTTCAGTTGTAATGCAATGCTCTCAAACTACCAAATACTGCTAATGAAGACTCGCTATTACTCTGAAGAGCTACTGTACGACTACCATAGACCTCAGAGGTCTCCAGACCCTTTGGAAGTTTGCTTTGCAGCAGGACCTTAAGTCACAAAAAATTACTACCTCAAACTGAAACTTCTTCTGCAGGCAACTGATGGCACCTATACAGAAAAAGCAGCGAGCCCTCCAGCTGCACTCACTGCATTGTTCTCAATACCATGCCACAGAAAGTCTCATAGCTACCTCAACTAAGGAGATTAACGTGAAGCTTTGCAGCCCTTGGTCAAGTTCTCACTGGCACCCTGAATGTTATGGAGACAGCAATTCTTACATCACGCCAGCAAGGCTTTGGTAACTTGAAGTAACTTCACCTTTGACATTGCCAAGTGTCAACCATCAGTGAAAGCTGCTCTGACAATACCAGAGACCACACTGAGGATGTAATAATATCTGCACCTTACGCACAGTAAGAAAGAAAAGAGGCAAAGCCTTCAAGAGCCTCAAACTGAAGAATTCTGACTGCCTATGGTACTTTTTTAAGCTCTTAATAGCTCTTTGCTTATCAGCCCCTGTACCACCAGCAGCATCCACCACAGCTGCAGAGGGAGGCTACGACTGGAAAGGCTCAGCTTTTGTCAAGGTAGATGGCAACAAAGTTCAAGTTGTCAAACAAGCCTCTGCCTAAAAGAGAGCAAGAGTCCAAGGCTGAACTGACACCTTGTGCATGTAGGAGCTAGGATTAGGCCTCTATTCTCCTCCAGAGCACTGCCCCATTACTTTCCCAAGAGCAAAAAGCTTTCCAGGGCCAACCACCTCAGAGAGCACAACCTAAGGGGCAACCCTCTGTCCTGCCCTCGAAGACACCTTGTCCAGTGTGAAGGCAGGCACATGGGCTGAAGTTCATTTGATGAACTGCAGTCCCTTCTTAGCTGACCTATTTTTCACAACGAAAGCAAAATAGCTGCAACTTGCCTGGATCCTGCAGCAGCACAGCACCAGAGGACAGTGTGGGACAAGAGGCAAATTCCCTCTCAGCCTCACAGCTGTGAGAGGGACAACCCCCAAAAGTTTGATGTTCACCTACTACTTTATTGCCCTCTTGGATGAAGAACGCACCCCTCCTGGACTCACTTCTCTCTTTAGGGACTTATGCAACACCCAGTACACCAGAGAACCGGGATCAAGAAACTGATACTAACAATTGCAGACCACTGTGCACAGAAATATACAACACTAATGATTACTTGTAAAGCTTCTATCAAAGAAATTATGGAGATCTCAGAAAGGATCTCAAGAATGTGGCTCATGCTCTTAAAAGATCCTAGAATTAAGTCTAAAAATCCTGTTTAGCAGAAAGGTAAAAAGTTGTGTCAACTTAGTTTGAGCAGCTGAAAGAGATGAAGTGATCTTTGAAGTACCAATGAAGGAAAAATGATAAACTCAAAGAGTCTTCTGTAGCTCAACAAAACAAAAAAGTCCCAAACAAACAAAAGCCCATGCATTACAAGATCCATAAGCTGTAGCTTAAAGTACAGCTTTATAAGATGGCATCCAGCACCTAAAAGTTATTCAGTTATGTGGGTAACTCTCTTCAGTGAGGACTTTGGTGGGCTATAGCCCACACAATCACCTCAGAAACAGACATGAGTACAGCAAGTAACCCTCCTTGTCTCAGCGCTTACTGATGAAGGAGAAGGCACATATGCCTTTATAAAGCCAAGAGTGTTATTTATAAACTGGAAGGAATTTCTAACATTTTTGCTAGCAGGCTTGGGTATTTTTGCCCTCATTCCATTCAGCAAAACCAGGCTCTGACAAATCAATCACTTTTCACTTGTTGGCAATAAAAGATAAATTACATCCATTTGCACATACAGTAAAAGCCATGAACAGCCCTAGATATTCTTAAAAACCTATTCAAAATAATCTACGTCTTAAAGTCAGTAACAGATTTGTCTGCTGTGTTTGCCAAGCACTATGAAGAGCTGCTTACTTGCCCCTGCTCACTACTCTGCTCTTACACATCAGGCATTTACCAGAAGCAGGGCATGGTGTTACATATAGGTAACATGATCCATGAAGTTTGCTCCCAACTAGTCAGATTTCAACACTACCCTGGCACTGGATCTGCTGTGGACTCCATGTGCTGCTTAACACAGCCTAAATGATAACTAGGCAACTAGTATATCTGCACACCTTATTTGGCTGCAATCATCCCTGCCTGTCCACTGCAACCCCTAGACCAGCTCAGGAGTAGACTGCAGACCTCGGAACAACTGGTATGAAGCAGCTAGCAATTGGCATTTGTCTTTGATATTTCCAGTGATAAATAAATGTATGCTACAAGGATCAAGACTGTGCTTTCTTTTGGGAAGTTTTGAATCCTATCATTTATGTACCAACGTTAACACATTGCAGTCCTACACCCAACAGGAGTCAAATTCCCTGTGTCACACCCAGGCTACTGAGACAGACACAACTCTGCCTCCTAGGTACCAGCTGTCTACTGACATCCTCCCTCTTCACAACATTCGCAATTTGTTAATCACAGACCAAAACCCAGAAGCAATTTTAACTTACCGAGCAAGTGACTTGTAGCTGCTGCTGCTGCCCCTGCTCTTGGGGTGTGGGCTGCTGCTGTTGCTGCTGTGGGTCCCATATGTGCACTGTCTGTGCTGTATTCTGGTACGTCCCTGCCACAGCCTGCACTGCCACTGGAATGTGGATGTTGCCATTCATAAACTGCGCTGGAAAGAGCGAGTTAGCAAGAGTCTGCACCACTTCCTCGTGGGAGTTCTTCACTACTGAAGTACTTCCCACCATCTTATCTTTGTCATCTTCCAGCTTCACAGTAGTCAGCGTCGTTGGTGAGCCACTGACGTGGACGGCATTGTAGGCCTCCTGAGGGATGGCGATGTGGGTTATGTTTTGCTGCTGAAGGTCACCACGTGGTTGAGCAGAGTAAACAGGGATGGTCCAAGTCTCTCCAGTGGGGCTAGTAATGGTCCCAGTGGCACTGTACAGGTGGGCACTGTCCACTGTTAACAAGTCTGGCCGTAAAGAGACATAACTTTGCTGCTGGCCCTGAGGAATGGCCAGCACTGTGGCAACTGGCTGCCCTGAAATAGCATACGATACAGTAATAGGCATATCCACTTTACGTTTCTTCACTGGCTGAAGGACACTAGCAGTGCTGATCCGCCGCTCTCCCTCTCGTGGAGAGCCTTGTTGAGAAGGTGGAGGCGACATTGCTCCAACTGTTTGGATCTGTATCTGCTGGCCACCAGTAATGGCCTGTCCTGCCACAAGCTGGGCCTGGATCTGCTGGTGTTGTATGTGTTCCTCCTGTATCTCTGCAGCCTGGATCTGTTGGGCACTCTGCACATGTTGCACTTGGATTTGGGCTGCCTGCAGCTGAGATGGGCTGGGGCTCTGAAGAGACTGACTCTGTATTGTCTGAGATGCCTGCTGCTGTGCCTGGCCTTGGATCTGCACTTGGACCTGTATTGGTTGCTCTGAAGCCTGATGGACAGTGAGCTGCGGAGAGAGCTGCTGGGCGGAGACCTGCTGCAGTGACTGCTGGACCTGAACCTGAACCTGCAATGACATTGATTCAGCGGTTAGAGATCAGCAAGCATTAGCAGTTGAACAGGGGGGCACCAACAGAGATGGTCAATCACTCAAGATCTGTGCTCCAGGTCTCTTATCCTCAGTTTTATGATTCCATGTATTAATCCACTCCTAAAGTTCTCAGGAAAGTGAAACTAAGTTACTCTAGAAGGGCCTGGTTGCTAATAGTGATATGGTAGATGATGTGATTGCTCAGTGCTGCACATGACCACACTTCTCAGCACAGACAGAACAGCACGTGAGCTGCATATCCATCCTCAAAACTTGTGGACTCAAGCTGACAGATCGCATCCTTGGAAGCCAAGGGTCAGAGCTATTTACGTTGCTAAAATATTATCTCAGTATAGGCCTTGCAACAGCAAGACTAAGGTCACAAACATTACAATTCTGATGTTAAGTTTATCTTGCTACAAAATGCAGGACCTTGCCTCGTTCCTGCTATGCTCTAAAGATTGCTCTACTGCTTTCAAACCCAGTCCCCTAAATGGCTGCAGAATTGTTTGCCAGTGGCAGGCAGTAAGAAATAGGGATAAGCTGAAATCAGCACTTGGCTCTTTCCACATACAGCACAGAAATATTTTGAAACTGTCCACTAGTAGTAAGGCTACACAAGCAGGTATCAACACAGAAAGCTACAAGTTCAAACTGAACCTTTGTCACACTCTAACAGGCAACACTGACACATTTGGTTTTTAAACTTCAGAAGTATTTCTTTAGCAG
Organism: Megaceryle maxima; assembly: GCA_024605025.1. Classification (NCBI taxonomy): domain Eukaryota; kingdom Metazoa; phylum Chordata; class Aves; order Coraciiformes; family Cerylidae; genus Megaceryle; species Megaceryle maxima. The sequence continues at coordinate 12,774 of JANHGN010015384.1, read as the reverse complement.
TGATACTTAAATTATTTTTTCATTATTTAAGTATTCCATTTAAATCCATTCATTGTCCAAATTGCTCAGTTCTGTTTTTTAGCTCATGCTCTTACACAATGCTGAATATCATGGACAAAATATGTTAAGACTTGGTTTCTTTAATTTTTTATTCCCCCTCCCGGAGGGGGGGGCGGGGGGGATTACACCTTCTCTCGTCAGTGCTCATTTGTCCAAGGTCTGTCACACTGTCTATCAGGAGCCTGGGAGCAGACATAAAGCCAGGGAGTCAGAAGTAGCCCCAACACAAAACTGAAGTCTCAATAACTTCATACTCCAGGCCTTGAACCCAGCCCAGCTGGTACCTTTATTCCCAGGGCACCAAGTGAGGTCTGCTCTCCTCATCCAGACATCACCACTTTGTCCCTCACGCTTGCACAGCCACTTTGTTATTTGCCTTGATCTAGAAGTCACACTCCTATCATCATCTGCTTCTCCAGGCTTCCTTAAAACTATCTTAAGGGAGGGAGTTAATTCTCCTTTCAAATCCAACTGAGAGATTAAGAGTTTCATTAGTGGTACCCAAGAGGGACATACAAAGTTTGAAGGCAACAGATTTATTTAGCTGCAAAACTATGAACTAAGTCTTCCTACTCATGTTCTCTCTCACTTTTTTCTACCTCACTTTGTGAGGTCAATCTCACTAACACGACATCTGCAGAGACACCACACTACCCAGCCTGACAACACCGTAAGAACTACAATGCAGGCCTGCACTGTGCACACATGCAATCTCCCTTCCCAGCATCACTGCTAGGAAGTCTTAAAATTATGTTAAGGATTTGCCTGCAGCCAGTTAGGAACCGCCAAGTAAAAAAAAAGCAGAGTAGCAAAATGCACTACTTGCAGACCAGTTCTGAAGTCACCTATTAAGAACTAATTCTATTTCCAGGAAGAATAGAGTATTTTTACAGGTTCCTACTGGGAGCTATATGCATCATACAGTAATCCAGATGATGTGGACTTTCTGTAATAATTTTCTGCAAGGTAACAAGAAACACATGACCTTGTGTCAGCACAACAGTTTAAAAAGCTGTATCAATGAGCGATTTGATCACGCAGTTAATTGAAAAAGATGACATTATCTATGGGATACCTCTGCACTTCTATTTGATACTTTTATCATAGTGCCTTGAACAAACAGGCCCGAGCACAGATCCCAGTTAAGAGTTCAGTTTAAGAAAGCCAGATTCAATTACACCTCTAAGACAAGTATTCTTCAAAATATACAACTTTGAAAATTACTAATATAGTCCTCATCATTAATATAAGTCCTTGTTCAAAAGACAGCCTGCAAGGTAAAGGCCCAAGAGTAGACAAACTAAAGTGCATTACTGATGTACTTTCAGTTTCACACAATAAACACTTGCTTTATCCGCTAGGATTCCAAATCATGTCACAGAGAGGTAAACTTGTCATTTATCCTGTACTTCTGCAGCATCTTTTCAGACTCTGCATAAGCTGACTGAGAACACCTTAAAAGTACCAACCTTCTTACCATACAAATTTTTACATTACAGTTCCTGTTAGTACCGCAACATACACCAAGTAAAGACTATTTTTTTGCTAGCAGTAAGAATTTAAAATCTGCTCCTGTACTGAAACAATTTGTGTCATAAGTGCAACTGTAAAGGTAATAGAAAAGGTTTCATCAAGAAGCACTGTCAGCAAGAGGCACAGTCTAATACAGACAGAATTTTCTTCATTTTGGTTTTCTAGAATGAGCTATTTCAGTTGGACAGGACCTACAACAATCAGCTAGTCTAACTGCACGACCAGAAGTCAAAGCATGTTGTTAAGGGCATTGTTCAAATGCCTCTCAAACACTGAGAGGCTTGGGGCAACCACCACCTCTCTGGGAAGCTAGTTTCAGTGTTTCACCACTCTCTCAGGAAAGAAATGCTTCCTCATGTCCAGTCTAAACCTACCCTGGCACAGGTCTGAACCATTACCCATTTTAAAGCCTGAGCCTACTGTCTGTAAAAGTCACAAGCAACTTCCATCACTTTCATCAGATGTGCCATCACAACCTGAGGCCCCACAATACTCTCCCAAGACTAAATCCTGACCCATACAGTTAGGATGTCTTCTTACTGCTTTAGAGTTCACATGGCATTGTTGTTAACACCGAAGTACGAGTTTGGATTCAAACAAGGTGAAGTCAGGACTCTATCATCACTGGAAGTTCTCTATGCTGCAAACTGTAGATGTGCTTCTGACTAAAGACTGCTCCTATTTAAAATAATACTGATGCTCTACCTGCTGTGCATTACGCACCCCTTGTGAATTACACATCCATTTTTAACAACTGGGTTTTTTTGCAGTAGATCCCTTGCTATTTTCAAATAGGGTTTACCCAGGGGTGCTACAAGCGTTCATTTTAGATTTACAGACTACAACCCAGTCTGAAACCAGAGCTTCTTAGGATGACCTCACTGTCTAACTTGCTGAGGAAAAAAGGACAAAGAACTACACTAAACATCATCAGCGGTTGACTTTATACAAAGTCCTTTAAAAAGAGGAATGCTTGAAATTTACAGGCGAAGATCAACAGGGAGGACTTTAAATCTTCACCTTATGCTGAAGATTAAAGCAAGAACATGTTATGCTGGGAATTCCTGGGTTATACTGGTACAAGAGAGGAACATGTCGAGTTACCAGTACTGAAAAACTGCCAGAAGTTTGGATCTAACACCATGAAAAGAATCACCTCCCAGCAGGTTACTAGCACAGAGAAATGCCTTTTTACCATAAAATATCTAGAAGTTGGACTAAGTACTAACTGACTAGAGAATCAAAAGCATTAAAAGTCAGCACTGAATCATAACAGGAGGGCAGAACTAAATTTTTCAGATTCCCTTAAAAGTAAATCTTCTGTCACATTAAGCTCAAAAACATTCTGTCTATAAGTATGCATATACAAAGAGAAAATGAGCATGAGAACAGCTGAAGCCTGGTTTTCAAAAGTTAGGGGGCCTTGATGGCCGACAGACTAACTCCAACAAACTTTCAAGTAGGATTCATAACCTATTTGCCCTGTGTAGAGTCTCTGCTCAACAAGGAATCAAACTGCAGGTCTGAGACAAGTTGAAAGAATTCCCAAGCAACAAAAAAATCTCACCTGTGGACTGACGGGATTAGGCTTTAGGAAATAGTAGGTAACTCCAAACGAGCACACATACCACCTCTTGCCTGCATGGATGTTCTAAGAACTAGCTTGCTCTAGAGAACCTGACAGGCTCTCAGATGCCTCTTTTCACAAACACATCTTGGTTTCTGAAGCTACATTTACACTAGCATGTAGTAAGACACAGCAAGAGCAGACCTTCAAAGCAAGACTGAAAACAACCTACTAATGCGTCCACATTATGAATTCCAGAAGGCTATTTCAAATTTAGGTCTAGCCTTGCCAAGCTAGACAAACATCCAGGCACAACAAGATTGCATCTTAGAGACTAGTTTCATCTGAAGGGAATCCCAAATGGCATGCTCCAAGCCTATGAGAGGGAAGTGTGGGCAGGTGGCAAACTTGCTGCAGAAAATATGATCCAAATCCTTGCCCAGAAGTAATGTAGGTGCATCTCAAACTTCCACACCTGAGTAAGCCAAGAGAATTCAAACACCTGGACAAAAAGTAAGAGCAGAAGAAGAGGAATAACATAATTATTTTGTAGCCCAATTTAAGGAAAGAAGGGTTAAAATACACTCCCCTCAGTAACAGTCCTAAGCTAAAGCAACTGCAGCACTAAAACACTGTAATGAGTTCCTTCTACCGTTATGGCAGAAAGCATACAAGTAAGTACAAACCAGATCTGAAGTACAGAGTAGGTGAAAAGACTGATCACTAAAGTAGCAGGAAATGCTGGAACTTGTTATTCAAGTACTTTACAGGAAGTCCTTTGCTATCTAAGTAAACAAGGCCTATGGGGGGAGTGTACAAGTCAGCTTTTCAGAACAACTGCCAGACGGATTCTCACTCCAGGTTTTTCATCTGCTCGTTCATCAACATCAGAGAGAATTCCACAGAACAAATTAAGCCTTGCATGTGTTTAAACAGTTACAATATCAAGATTATGTTGTCAAGCTGTACTCTAGGGCAGGGTTTAGGCCCAAGACAGTCAAAACATGTGAACTGGGGAAAACAAAACGGCTCCCCTCTCAGAGGAACCTTACTTACATATACAAGAAGATGCTACCTTGAAAACACCACTCTTGACTAGAACCATTCCTTGAAGTGGCACACGCAGCCCTAGCAAACACTAATTAATACTAGCTGCTACATCAGTAAAATATTGGGATGCTTTTCAAAGGTAAGCAAATAGGACCCCCACCTCCAGACTGGACTTCAGAACTAAAACTGAGGCAGGGGGAAGCCGTTGTCCCTCAAAAGCAAGGGAAAGATGTATTCAATGCACAGCCAGAGATAAGATTTTATTCTGAGCTACTTAAAGGCATCTTTCCCTGCCTTATGTCACTTATAAGACCAGTATATGAAGCTGGACATTAAGTCACAGAATAGACTGGGGGAAGACTGGAAAAGCTTACCAGTAAATACATAAGGATCTCTCAGCAATTAGAAAGGTACAAGCCTTAAGAAAAAGACACGTTATGCGGGCTTTTAACCATTCCCTATACAGTTCTGTGACCTTGCTCACCTGTAGCATCCTCCCCTCAAGCCCAGCCCAGGAAGCTCTTGCCACCTAGCCACCTGACTGCTTTAATGAAAACCAGAAACTCTGGATCTTCCCACATGCACTGTGTATACCTTAAGCAAAGATACCCTCTGTCCTTTGATATTTTTTTCAGTTACATCTTCTTGCAGAAGAGGAAGAGGCACAAGAGGTTCACTGACCTTTGCAGAAAATTGCCACATTCAGTAAGAAAGTCAGTGCCAACACCTCTTCTTGCTGGCCTCACCAATTCAAGGGCCTCAACGTACAAGACCAAGTCGCAGCAACATCACAAAGGCAGAGCTGATAAAACATGTATTTAACTGGAGCAAAACACAGCCATTCCCAGCCACCCCCAATGCAGAACAGTGTATGACAAGCTGACAAACTAAACTTTTTCTTAACATCACTAATGGGACTGCTGTGACACTGGGCAAGGAAGGAGCTCCAAGACACGTATATGTAGGACTGACTGGTATGTAACCCATGAGTTGCATCCACTCAGCCTTTAAAAATAAACATTTGCCAACAGCTTGTTGAACCTTTTAAGGCAAGAAAACCCTAAGGTGGCAACTTCTTCAAACGGGAAATGTATTTTGCCAGGATAAATAAAAGCAGCAAACAGTCACACACCACCTTTGGTTGGTCACAGTAAATAAAATCTAGGATGAAACCTGAGTGCTGTCTATCTTTATGATTGTGAGGTTGTCAACAGCACTTGCAACCGTGAGGTCATCTGACTGGTCATATTATTAATCACCTTCAGCACCACTGTCACACGGCCAGACATAAGCGTAGTCATTCAAAGGGTCTTCCACCGATTTGCAATTGGATTAGCAAGAACTAAACAGATTATCAAGTCAAGTATTGGGCTGACATACATTTGATCAAAAGCTAAGAGGCTTCTGCAGATGGCCAAAATTCCTCGTAATAGTACACAAGCAGTATTTCAGCAAAGTGAGCCAGCTGGATCATGTGCACTGCTCTACTGGAACACGGTCACCCCCAGCGTCACCACAAAACTCAGCTTTGTTCAGACACTCTGCTCCTGCTGCTACAGTGACAGACTTGAGACAGGTGAACATTAAGTCACAGGTTTAATATAAACCACATCTCGGTAAGAAATCTTGAAAGACAGAAACACACTCTTGCAAAGGGGTAAAGACATTCTTCTCCGCACCATCCTTGCAAAAAAACTTCCAAGGTAATTCTGAGCTAGATGCTCAAACACATGTGAATCCAGTTGATGCACAAAAGCTGCAGCCAGATCTAGTACCAGATGTGCCACACAAGTGTTCTGGTGGTTTGTAACATCCTGAAGTGTGCAGCAGAGTAGGCAACACAAACAATTCTGATCTGTACCAACAGATGTGAAAGCAGGTATTTTAAAGCAGAGTCACACCAAAACCAAGGGAAAGAGTGTAGACAACATTCTTTCTTCTGACTTTAATCAGATATTTCATGTTCAGTGTATAGGCCATTCAGTTTACAAAACAGGAACAGGTCTCTGGCAGCAATTCTATGGTTATTTTCAAGAAGGTCAGGAGACTATTTTTCTCTGGAGTGTATGATATATGACCTCCCTCCTGATCTCTGTTACTAGAAGACTTCTAAGGGTCAAGCCTAAACGTTGAGTAGTTCTGAAAGGAGGGAGAAGGAAAGGAAAATAAAAAAGTGAGATTCCTTCCGACTTTTACAAATGGTTTGGGGTTCTTTTACATCTTCAATGGTGGGTCATACAAAAAACTCAGCCCTCCTAGTTCTTGTACTGAAAAGTGAAACTTCTCACAAAAAACCTGCTAGCTGCCAGAACCAAAAGCACCCCTGATCAGTTTTAATAAGACTTGTGCAGATATCCAAGTCATGTCTGAGACTAGAGGCTTTTTTTATTCTTCAGGAGCCTAGTGACACAAGTTACCACAGGGCAACAGGTTACAGAAGCCCCAGTTAAGCATTCATTTACTCAATAGAGACAGTAATTGGAGACAATTTACCCAGTGAAAGAGGGAAGTTAGTCTTTGATGTAGGACAAAAGCATGCAAGCAAGTACAAGCCTACTGCACTGCAGCAAGTTCACACCACCTTATCTTTAGCCATTCGTGTCTCCATACCCTCTTTTGTTGCAAAAGACGATGGCTCACAACTTTACATTTATGCCACAAAGCAGTTATCCTAAGTTTTATGTTTGGTTGGTTTTGTTTTGTTTTCCCTCTGATGCTAGATTTGCTCATTTAATACTTTTTTTTTTTAAAGTAACACCTGTTAAAAAATAAATAAATGGAGAAGACTCTTTCCACTGTGCAAAGGGATAATCTACCTTGACACGCATGCATATTTTAGAGTTCCTTTCTTGAAAGGTACCTTCCTTTGGTTCATAGCCTAAGTTCAGCCTCCTGCATTTCCCCCCTCACTTAAAAAGCAGTCCAAGAACTACAACTTTAATGAATTTGTTTGAAAATTCTAAGAGTACTGATTTCATTAAAAACAGCCTGAAGGGAAGTTAGATCCCAGGGCCACCCTGAACAACCAGATAAAGACCAACAGAGGGGAGTGGCATTTATAGCAGCTTCACAAGGAGCGCAAGGCTTTGGGGAGCTGTGTACATGCCAGAATTGTCAATCATTTCTCCAAGAGGTTATGCCACCACACTGCTATGTATCCTATACCTCCTATAGCAAGGCTCAATGGAGCCACGGTTAAAAGAGAAATTTACTACCAAATTCCTTAAGTTAAAGGGAAATAGTGCGATTGTATATCAAGTGGTCTTACTACTTAAGTTCTTGCCTGTGGTTTCAGGTTAGACAGTAGCTGGCTGTGAACACTAGTCCACAAGTTAGCAAGTCATACAAGTCATATACACATTTAAAGATTATTTAAGATGCTTACCTGGACTTGCTGGGGTTGCTGAACCTGTATCTGCTGCTCTGGCTGAGTTTGCTGCTGGACACTGGTTGTCACAGGACAAGCAAGTTCAAGCAAAGACCCAGCCACCTCTGTGCTGTCCGTGTAAATGCAGTTGCCACCCTGCTGATAGACCATTGTGGTGGTGGCAGTCTGCTGAAACTCTTGCAGAGCTTCCGGCCCCTTGGAAGCAAGGGAATCCAGAAACTCCTTCATCCTGTGCTGGGGGATTGATCGCGCCTTCACACGGATGTATTCTTCAAAGGAAATGGTGTTCTCCAGAGAATTATTCATATTGCCAGGTCCTCAGGGTTCCTTAAGGAAAGAGAAAGTGAAAGCCTTAACTACAGCATTCCTTTGATGCAAAGATATTCCTAACTCCAGTAACTAATTTCTCATACCGAGTACTGTATGAAAACTAGGAAACATGAACAGCCAGATGCTCAGACGCTTTAGTTTTCTGAGGCATCTTGTGCTACCACACATTTCTCAGATTAACCCTTAGCAGCCCAGGGAAGTCTGAATGATAACCAGGGGTAACTATGGCACTATTCAAAGAGCTCACTGCCACATCAATTCTTCTAGTGCTGTACTTCACCCAGACCAGACGAGTCCCACAACAGCCAAAATCAAGTCATACATTTCATTCATTTGTAGCATGCATTATTAGTGAGAGAAGTTTAGAAATCAATGTGTGTGGCCCTGCTTTTCAGCCACAGAGGTGGTAGAACCAAGCAGCATATTTTGTCAGGCCATGCAGTTCTATTCTAGGCAGCTAATGGGAAGCAAAACAGAGGAGCAACAGATGCAGCATCCAGCCCATTGCTATTAGGACTAGGACAGCCTTATCGATTTGAAGAGAGCAAGCAAAAGGAGAGTGCTAGAATCAAGAGATTGCTCAAACAGGAAACTACACACATGAAAAAGCAGAGCTTTGGAAATAAAGGCAACAGCAGCATCAGTTCTTGATGTCCTTTTAATATAGGAAGAGGTTAACATAAAAAATGCCATGTTTCAAGACAGAAGAGAGACAGAAAAAGGAAAACAAATTATCAGGGAGGAAGTGAGAGCAAGAAAAAAATACCACAACAAAAAAGATGACTACACCTGAAAATATTAAAAAGCTCTAAAGTATACTCTGACAGCATTCTTCTCTCATTGACTTATCTTGTTTAAAACCACAAATTGTTTCTGCAGTGAGTATACTGGTTATTTCTAAGGCACTAATTAGTCTTGATAAACAGATTTGAGATATAACACTATCAGATACCAAGATGGTTGTGAAAAGATGTAAAACAGCACAAGATTAGGACTAGAAGAGGTGATTCAGTACTACTAGATCAAGCTGCAGAAAGGAGAAAAAAGGAACAAACATCAAACATCACTACATGTATGTTATGACTGCAGTTCTAGAGAGAATGGGTACAAAAGCAGAATCCTTTCTATCATTTTACCATGATTTAACAAAGTACAGCCAAGACAGAAATACACGGCTGAAGACTGCAACAGCCTGTGTGAAACCAGCAGTTTCAGGCTCTCAGTGGCACCCAAGCACATTCCACAAGTCCAGCTCCAATTCCCACCAAAACCATTGGGAGCTAGAGTAAACTCTACCCACTCTTCACTGTTACATGACAGCAGTCTAAACACACAGAAACTTCTGTTTACATGGAGGAAGTTCATGGCTAGTGCACTGGACCAGGCTCATAGGAGAGAATATCAAAGGTAAGAGGAAAAGGCATGAGGCAACTTGTGCTGTATCTACAGTTTCTGGAGTTAAGCAACATTTGTTGCTGTACAAGATTACTACAGAATAGATTGTTAATACATGCATCACAAACACACACACACAATGTTAGAGGTTGGAAGGGACCTCTGAAGATCACAGAGTCCAACCCCCCTGCCAGAGCAGGGCAAAACTAGAGAAGATCACACAAAAATGCATCCAGACAGGTCTTGAAAGTCTCCAGAGAAGGAGACTCCACAACCTCTCTGGGGAGTCTGTTCAAGTGCTCTGTAACCCTTACAGTAAAGAAGTCCTTCCTCATGTTGAGGTGGAACTTCCCATGCATCAATGCTTGTTTAGTAAAAAGCATCAGCTTATAGTGTTCACTTAGTAAATCAAACGTCTTTATAAAAATCAGTATACAGAACCTCCTGTAGAGAACACAGCTGGACAGAAAAACAGTTCTGCTGTCTTTTGAAGACTCTGATCTGACATGTTTTCAAGCCAGCTCCTCACCAGTAACACTATTCACTTAGTTGCTGGGTGATGCTTCCTCCAGGAGCCACACAGAAGTATTCTACACCTCTACAGGACACATTTTTTAACCCTTTCCCAGGTGACCATATGTCCAGGGTGAAACCAAGAGAGAACATCTTGTTAACCTACCCTCGGTGGCTCAAGCAGGACCTACACCAAGCACATACAAAACGCATCTTGCATCGAATTGTAAAGATGCTCCATTACATACTCTGAAGCTGGGAAACAGATTTTGAGCGATTAATTCATCCTCATTTCCTACCTGTAAGTTGCAGATATTTGACTTTGGTACCACAGTGAGGCTTTCAGAAGAGCATAAGCACGGCGCATGCCCACTCTGAGATGCACTCACAGACACAACTTTCAGAGTGAAGACTCTTGAGGAATTATCCTCAAGGACACCACGCTGGAAAGCCAGACACTAACAGTACAGGAGCTCTGTAAGATTGTACACTCTTTTACAACTAGCTGCTGCCAAATGGAATGGGCTCACCTCTCAGCAAAGGTCCTTGCTCCTGCATAGGTGCTTATTATGTTGTAACAAATCAGGGAATAGCTATTCACTTTCTGTTGATCTCATCAAGGGAGAGCGAGGAGGTCTGCTGGTCCCCTGTTTTCAATAGCAGCTATCCAGCAGCTATCCGTTAGCCCTTGCTCTTGGAACTCCAACCCTTGTGTCAAGGGCTGCTCACAAGTACATCATGCTTCTGTGCAGCAGAGACCAGAAGGCACCAGAAACCCAAACACATAAGCAGCAGCCCAAAGATCAAGAAGAGGTCCACCACCAAATCACCACCTACCTCTTCCAACCACCAGGAAACAGTGTGAACACAGCATTAATTTCTTTACAAATCCTTGACCCTGCTCAGGTGCTCCATCTTACTTAGTTATTTTTAATGTCAAAATCAAAATCCTACTAGGCCTACAGTTCTTCCCCTAGTAGCAAATCTTCCTCTGGCACAAGCTGTCAAAAGGAATCTCTCTTTTCCTCTCTTCTAGCATGAAAAAAAAAAAAAATCTTCCTTTATATTTGGTTGAAGCCACTACACTGAGAGCCACTAACACCTAAAACAAATGAGCCACCACAGCCCTGAAAGTCCCAAGTATGGATCAGAAACCCACTGTGCCACGTGGTATTGGTTCCTGCCTCAGAACAGCAGCAGAATCTTCCATTAGTTTTCTCTCCAACATTCTGATAAACAGAAAGGAGCTAAAGACACCACAGGTAACAGCATGGGCAGGACTGAGTTTCCCCCAGAGTCATTCCTGCCAGTTTGAAGGCTGCTTAGGGTTATTTCACTGAAAGTGCTGAGCCACTTAAAACTGCACTTCAGAAAAACCCATGCAGTGGCAAAGGTACCAAGTCTAAAGGCAGATTCAGGAAAGCAAAACCATACTCCCAGAAATTTTATTTATTCTATCTAATCTCACCTGCATTTATGACAGAAACAAGGCTCAGGTGTGCATTCAACAGGCTTTTGTAGGGCAACATACACAGCTTGCTGCTGCAGTCACCACTTTTACTGTTAGTTATTTAAAGCATACTAATTTATATGTTCCATTTATCCTGTAGACACTCATTAGAAACAGCAAACACACATCCTCACTAGATTTCAGCAACATCATTTTAATATTGCATTTTAAAATAAAAACCAGCATCTAGGCAATAACCTTTCTCTGACAAAGGGAAAAAAGTCCTCCCTGATCAGCGTAACTGCATTTTTTTCCCCCAAGAAATAAGTTCAAGAAACTCTTTGAAGATCATAAGCACATACGGTTAGTTCATAAAACTTAAGACTGAGGTTACTGAAAACAGACACACAACTTGCAGCATGTGGACAATCTGGACTCACCAGTCACCATGTTGCATGTATTTCTGCTGCTCTTGTCCTGAGCTCTTAGACTTGTAACGTTCTGGAGAAGACAGAACAAAGAAGCCCTTTCCATCCCCAGTTCCTCTTTTTTTTTTTTATTTTATTTTATTTTATTATTAAAGCCATTTTATTTTCAATATGTATTTCATTAAGAAGAAAAAAAAATAAAAACCCAGGAAAGACAGATATGATTATCCACGCAGCGAGCGGCTCCTACTGCGGAACTGCGAGATGCCCAATTTGTAACCATTGTGTCCCTCAGCCTGGCAAGTGTTCCTAGGAACGAGTGCATGAGCACATGTGTCACGGCGCTCGCACCGCAGCCAGTGACACCGGAGTTATTAGGAGACAGAACTTAGAACAAGGCAGCAGCAGTGACCGTATCCAGAGGTGCCCCCTGCTCCCCCCCACACGTGCTCCGGACCCGGTGCTGCCCCGAAGGCCAGAACAGATGGGACCGACACAAACCGCCCCGCCACCCGGCACAGCCGAGGCAAAGCTCCATATTTAGCCCCTGAGATCATCGGCCACGGCTCGCCTCTCCACTGCTCGACCAGGGGACGTAAACCCCGCGGGGCTTCCTCCTGCGGGCCCCTCCCACGGAGAGCCCGGCGCTGCCCGGGCCTCTCCTCGCCGCCTTTGTTCCCCGGCGGGGCGGCCGGGCCCGTGGGAAGTGCCTTGCCTCGCCTCATCCGTCGTCCGTCCCCCTCCCCCGCCCGCTACAGGAGCCATATTGGGGGCTTCGCCGGGACGGCGGCCGCCGAGGGCCGCACCGCATAGAGGCGGAGGCCGCGCCTTCCGGCGCGCGCTGCCGCCGCCCGTGCCCGCGCGGGGAAGGGGCCGCCCCGCGGGAGGCGGGGCGGGAACGCGCCCGGTGCAAGGGGGCGCGCCCTGCGCGTGCACGGCCAAACTGAGCGCGCCCCCGCGGGTAAGGCCGTCCCCTCCCCCCTCCCCGCCGGGCCCGCGCCGCCCCCGGAACCGCCGCCACCTTCCCCCCCGCGCCCGACGGGAGGCCCCGCCCGGCCCC
>JANHGN010015382.1:0-17375 GCA_024605025.1 Megaceryle maxima | reverse complement strand
GGGGGGTGGTGGGGGAGGGGAGGAGGAACCCCCCGAAAAGCAACAGCAACGCGAACGGGACCATGATGGGGCCGGACTGGGATGGAATGGGAGGGGATGGGATGGGGGGGGGGGGGGGAGGGGAGGGGGCGGAGGCGGGGGGGGGGGGGAGGGGGGGTGGGGGTGGGGGGGGGGGGGTGGGCGGGGGGGCGGGGGTGGGTGGGGGGGGGGGGTGGGGTTGGGGGGGGGGGGAGGGGGGAAGAGGGCTGATCGGGCTGATTTAGCACCCGGGAGCTCGAAACGTGAGTGGGGCGGGGGGTGCGCGGTGCCGGGAAGAGCTCCACGGTCCCACCGCCGGACCGAGCACGGCGGGCAGCGGGATGCAAAGGAGGTTTATGGGCTACGCGCGCTTTTTTAAGCGGCACGAGCAGCGTTACGCGCTAAATGTGCGGTGTTTTTTTTTTTTTTTTTTTAATCTGAAATATACGAAACGCACCTTTACCCGCATCCCCCCCGCCACCTCCCCACGCCCAGTTACTCACAGCACTTCTTATCGCCACCGCGCAGGGCCCCGGCCCTGACCCCGCCGTGCCGGGGCACCGCCGACATGGCTCCGCGCCGCCGCGCCACATGCAAATCGCATGTAAATCGTATGTAAATCGCATGCAAACCGCACGCGCACCGCTCCGCCGGCGTTACGTCATAGCTTCCCCCCCCACCACCACACACTCCCGTTCCACCTCCTACCGCGCACCTGATTGGCCGCAACCCGCCCAATGATGGAGCGCCGCGCGAAGTCTCGCGAGAGGGGGCGGGAGCGGAAGCGGCAGCCGGGCCGGTCGGTCGGTGGAGGCGCGGGGCGGCCCCGCCGAGGATGCTTCGGCTGCGCTGCAAGGCCCGGAGCGGCACCCACCCGCTGCCCGGCCTCACGGCCCACTCCCGCCTCCGCGACATGCAGGCCGCCCTGGCCGCCCTCACCGGCGTTCCCGCCCCGGCCCAGCGCCTTCTGCTCGGTTTCCCACCGCGGAGCTTAGACCTCAGCGACGGCGAGAGGCGGCTCGGCGATCTCGGGATCCACTCTGGTGAGGGCCGGGAGGGCGCCCTGGGCCTGCGCCGTAGTGGGGGCGGGCACTGGCGCCGGCGCTTTATGGCCTCTGCTGCCCCGCCGGCTGCAATTACCTTAATTAAAAGAGGCTGCGGCCCAGCACGCCCCTCATCAGCCGCCTGTCGGGCCGGTTCCTCCTCCCGGGGGTAGCTGTCAACAGCCGGTTCGGGAGCGCTTCCTGCTCGCCGGTAGCGCCGGTGGTGGTTTTACCCGCGTCCCGGGGGTGCGGAGGCAAAAGCGCGGGGCTGGCAGGGGACAGGGACGGTCCAGGTGAGTACACCGCGTACGTTCAGTCAAGCGAGTCGCGGTGCTACCGGCTCTTCTGGCCGAGGCTGTTTTCCATCAGGGTGCTGCGCCGCTGGGGAAACCGAGAGCGAGCCTGAGCGCTAACAACGTGAGCACATTGTTGGCACCTTTAACTCCCAGCTCATGTTTCTCTCCATTTTTCCTCCTTCTCTGTTTGGCAGGTGACACCCTGATAGTTGAAGAGGACACATCCAAACCCAAGACCGACTCACCGGTAGTTGCAAAGAGAACGATGTGTAACTCGGTTAGGGAAGCTGTGCCTGTGCTCGCAAGGAGGGTCGTGCCGGCAGATAACTCCTGTCTCTTCACCAGCGTGTACTATGTGGTGGAGGGAGGTGTTTACGACCCAGGCTGCGCTCCAGAGATGCGCAGCCTCATAGCCCAGATAGTAGCGAGCGATCCTGAGTCTTACTGTGAGGCAGTTTTAGGGAAAACAAACAGGGAATATTGTGACTGGATCAGAAAAGAAGAGACTTGGGGGGGAGCCATCGAAGTGTCCATTTTATCCAAATTTTACCAGTGCGAAATCTGTGTGGTGGACACACAGACAGTCAGAATCGACCGCTTTGGGGAGGACGCCGGTTACACCAAGCGGGTCCTTTTAATTTACGATGGGATTCATTATGACCCACTCGAGCGTAAAATCCCCGACTCGGACATTCCCCCCCAGACCATTTTCTCCACAACCGACGATGTTGTCCTCGCCCAAGCGTTGGAGTTGGCGGATGAAGCCAGACGGAAGAGGCAGTTTACCGACGTGAATCACTTCACGCTGAGGTGCATGGTGTGCCAGAAGGGACTAACTGGACAAGTGGAAGCCAGAGAACACGCCAAGGAGACCGGACACACCAACTTTGGTGAAGTGTGACATCTGCATGAGGATGGTTACATCGACTACCTCACCAATCCGGAATAAAATTCTGGGTTTCCTGATAAGCTGTACCTAATCATAAAATTCCGTTCACAAAGCTTGAAAAGCGCATTAACTTAACGATGGCCAAGACGCACAGGTTTGTTCTGGTTAGCCACTTTTTCTTCTGATGGATTGGACATAGGAATCTTCTCGCATGGTAGTTTATAGTCCTTGGGCAGGTGGAACGCGCTGGCAGCTGAAACCTGATTTCTGAGAGAATCTGTGTACGTGATCTGAGCGGACACGCAAAACCGGGCTTGTTTGACACTAGCATAAAAATCCAGCCTCTAAACTGCTGAATTGATCTCTCTATTACGTTTTCAGCACAACTGAATCCACCTAAGGGTTTGGGAGGCACGCGTATCAGCGTTAGGTATCCAAAGAGTTAGAGTCTGTACGTACAAGCTGTTCATCGCAGGGGAAGCCGCTCGGTCGGTGCACGGATTTTAATGGGAAGAGTATCTCCAGAGCTGCCCTATAGCATGTTACCATCAGGAGTAAACTGTATGGATTGTGTGAAGTCATGGCTTTAGAGAAAGAAATGGCCTCTAAGCTTTAAAGGTAGCCTTCTTTAAATTAACAAGTAGGTGGTTAAGTGTTGAGTAAACTTACTAATCCTCTGTAGGTAGTTTTTAGTTGCTTGAAAAATAACTCTCAACCCCCGAGTGTTTACACTGCATCACAACATAGGCATGTTTCTTGAAATACTTGGGATTCTTCTTCATCATGGTGTCTGAAATTCTGGCAAGAGGGAAATACAGTAGTTAGGGAAACAGCTTCATTTGCATCTGTTAGATACAGTTAAGGAGACTTTACTTGAGTATCGCCGAGCTCGCGGCCCCAGCGTTACTGAGCTGTACCAGGTTCCAAATACTCTAAATCAGCACTTTAAGGTTTAGTTCTCACTCTTGGCTGAGAAAAAGCGTTTCCCTTTTTGAGAAGGACAGAGTGCTCACCCCGAAGGGAGCCTTGAAGTTTCTTCATCTGCATTCTGCCTTAATGTGTTTGGTTTGTCACCGATGACTGTTCAGTAGCAAGACTTTTAATTTTGATAATGAAGGGTGCAGTTTAATTTTCAAAACAAAATAAGCTGCGTAAACTGCCCTACTTCTCGTACTGTTCAGAATCAGGGAGGTTGAAATTGGTTTACTGTATCTTACCTCACAGTGGGGTTGTGAGGCTTAACAGCAAGTGCTTTTGAGGTCTTTTAAAAGGTGCTGTAAAGGTGCATATTACTGAAGGGGATTTTTGATTTCTTTGAAACGCCTGCCACACAGACTTGTTTTATTGGATTTTAAAATATTCTTAAGCTTGCTATTCTTCTGTTACTCTCTTGAGTTGCCTTCCTTGCACTTTTTACAAACAGGGAGCGAGAACTTCAGCCTGAGGCAGAAATAAACCCACTTTCCAAGTGGAACCTGAGATCTAAAGGCCTCTGTTCGTGAAGGCTTCTGGCTGAATTCCTGGTGCAGCAAAAACATCTCTACAAAGCACGTTTCACTGAAGTTCTCATCAGAGGCTCCCAGTTGGCCCTTGAAACACGGGAGGGTCTTATTGAGGAAGGAACATAATTATATAAGTGCTTTGCTGAACTGAGGCATGAATAATTAAGTATAAAGAATAGACTCACCAGGAGCACTACGGACCAGCTTTGGTTTTAATTCAGTATTAAAATAGACAATAGCACTGTTGGGAGTTTCCTGTAGAGAGCCACTTAGCTTCCAGTGTTCAACCCCTCTTTGCTTTCAGCCTATCATTAGAAAAAAAGATAAAAAAACCCCAACATTAAAACCAGTTCTCTAGAAGTTGATGCTTATAAACCTAAAGAAATACCCAACAGTTCAAAGGAACTCGAAGATTACACTGTGTTAGAACTACTTGAGATGAAATGCTGTCTAGGAGCGAGACCGAGAGACTGTTGAGCCTAAGCTGTGTTCTCAGCTTTTCACGCTGCGGCGGTGAAACGCCTCGGACAAGAAGCTGATCCTCACCCGTTGCCACCTGTAAAATGGACATAAAACCTACCTCAGAGAGGGGGACGAGGCAACTCTTTGGGTGTCTCTGAAACAGAAGTGGAAGATACATATTTATTGTCTGCCATGTTTGCAAATGCATTGACTTTGGGGAGCAACACTTAGATTTTAGCTTTGTATCCTGGATGGATTTCTGAAAGTGTGCAAGAAATACTTTTTATTTTTTTGGTATTTCTCAGTTGCAGTATTTTTAAAATTAGCTTTATTTAATCCAGAGTATTTAGCTTTGCTATATCATGTTTGCATTGGAAATCTGCTAACAGAGAATCGGTTCTGTTTGAGGGAGACGTGTCAGTATCGCTGCTTGGTGTTTCCTTTTGTTGCCTAGAAAATAAAATCTCTTTGGTTAAAAAATGTCAACTGAGCTGCTGTAAATTCATCTTGGTGAAAATTGATCCTGTTACACGCTGACAACTGCCAAAGGACAAGGAACCTGCAGTACTGGCCACGAGTTGGAAAACCTTGTGTGATCGATTCTTTTAAACTCTCCCAAACAGAAAGTGTCTGTGGTATTTAAAATGTAGGAGATGGATCCATTTAAGGGACAACTCCCTTCCTTTTTTAAATATTGTAAATGGGTTTTTGTTGTTGGTTTGGGGTTTTTGTTTGTTGTTTGGGTTTGGGTTTTTTTAGTATCTATTTACCAGCATTTGCCTGCCCTTAATGATACAGTTTTGGAAGCATCACAAAAATGCCATCCTGGTACTAGGACATTAGAACAGGGTCTTGTGGGACAGGCTGAGGCACTGTCAGGGAAGTGTCTCCAGTCTAGAAAGCCTGTAAGATACAGGTTATGTCCCTATCATTACTTCTATCCCCATAAAAATTTAAAATAAGCATTAAATTCCTTGCTGATTCTTCTGCACCGATGACAGGAACTAAATGGGCCCTGGAAACTGAAATTGTTGCCGCGAAGATGTGCTCACTAAAAGCTGGGGTGCTGGATTTGTTTTGCCAATCTCTGCATGTCTGGATGTTCAATTAAATAATGAATTCTGGTTTTCCAGGCCAGGCTGGCTGTTTCACCAGCACTCATTTCCTTCTTTAGTTAAAAGAAGAGCTGAACACACTCTAATCACGTGACTTTTCACTAACCTGTTCCATTGTGTGAAGAGATCCACATCTCGTGGTTCTAGAAGCGCTTTCAAAGCTTGTCCGAGTTCACACATTGAGCAGATGTTGAGCAAGGACTCTCTCCTTGCAGCCTGCCTTTCCCTCGTGGTAAAACAAGCGGCGTCAGCAAACGTTCCTGAAGGGGTTTGTTACTGATGGTAGAGCTTGGTTTGTGTATCATCAGCACGGAGCAGCTGCTAGAACATATTTCCTTAAACACCTGCCCAGAACTGCAAAACCTGTTGGTTCACCAAGAAACACGACAGCTGCAGGCATACGTGTTTGGTGGATTCTGGGCCTCAGATCTTCAATTCCAGGTCTGGGCTCTATTTGCTGTTGCTCCCCAGCACATTTTCCTGATCCTCACATCCACACAACGCAGCCTGTGAGCAGTTTCCATCAGCTTTGCCTGAGCCTCATTCCCTTTTTAACCTAACTCTAAGAGATGGTCATGGTATGAGGGATGTGGCCACATAACCCATTTATGGTGAAGCTGCTTCACTTTCAACATATTCAACAATAGCAGGGTTTTTTTAATAGCAAAATATTTCCTCTGTGTAGAGTCAGGAATCAAGAGGAACAACTGTAGAGATTCACATACCTCCAGAACTTTTCTGTATTTAAATACACATAAATCATTAAGAAGAATCAGAGGATTGTTTAGGTTGGAAAAGACCTTAAAGAGCATTGAGTCCAAGTAGACAGACTTTAGGAAGAGTTGGGTTCAGTGGCACACGGGGCCACTCCATGGATGCAAGTGCCTGAAAGACAGTAAATCAGTAATACTCGGAAGGGCAAACTGAATTCCTTAGTTCTGGATAAACTTAGATAAAAAAAGTGCAATTGCTGGGGAGAGGTCTGAGAAAGGAACATCTTGTTAACACGGCACAGAATCAGTATCTTCAATCTGCCCCTTTCCATGTGCCTGGCCACAAGCAGCGTTATCTACTTGTCCTTCTCACTTTTGAGGAAGCAGTGGGAGGGGACAGGCACGAACAATGCAAATGCACAATTTCTCTGCCATAAACACAGAAGCCCACAAATCGATGGAGTTCTGGAGACATCAGACTGACACTCGACTGCTGAAGCATCTGAGAGGGTGGCTCTGGCTCCTGCCCCCTGGGAACCCACCTGGGGTCAGCCCTGCAAACTTCTCCCTACCAGGGAAACTCTTCAATAGGAGGAGAAAAAAGTTTTCAGCTTGACATTTGGGAAATCACAGCCCCTTATCATACAAATTAAACATCTGCCTGCATTTGAAATCAGTTGTAAAACTGCCATCGAGTTCTGCTCGGCCCAGGACTGGGCAGAATAAAAATCCCTTCAAATTGGTTGAAATTAATATTGCTCTTCCCCCGCTCCGAGTCTGAGCACCAGAACGTTTTCTGTAGCAAAAGAATTCAATAGGGGCGTTACCAAAATCAGGTCCTCCAAGATTGCAGTGTCATCATCTATTATTTTTAATTGAAGCCCTGGGGAAAGTGTTGGGGAACTGTGTTATACCCTGAGAGCCGACTCCTCGTGTCTGCTGTGGAGCTAATGATAGCCCAGCTAGGGGAACAGATCACCTCACTTCTCTACCTCTTTTCTGTAACACAGGGATAATAAACAGGGTTCCTTCCTCAGTTCGCAGTCATATTAAGATTTAATTATTTCTCTAAACTGCTGTGTAAACTCACTATTAACTACACAGTATGTCTCTTAATTATCATCATACTTACAATTTGACCTAAGGAAGTGTCCAACAGTCCTACAGAGTCAAATAAACATTGCTACATGAACAGGTATCTTATCGGTGACGCCACATTGATGAGTTTCCTTCAGGGCCAGAACTGAATCATTTGTGTTCTTTTATGAACTGGGTGAGGCTCGACAGGCCTGTTAACATGCCAAAGTCCTTCCACGACTTTGTGTAGTTTTCTCTGCATCATTTGACTACTTGCATACGCTCCATGCCATGTACATGAAATCATGCTTTGTTTTGGGTTGTAGCTATTTATATTCATTGGAGGAAGAGGAACGTGGAAAAAGAACACGTTCTTTCTGGGCATCTGATTCAGAGAAGCTCAAGACTTCTCTTAATGGATCATGACATTTTCCTGACCTCCACTGAGCCCTGCGGGCAGCTCTCCCTATTTTATTACACTGATTGAAGTCCTTGTGCTGCCAGCTCGAAGCTCTCAGGACACGCTTGCCCTGTCCCAGTCACTCATCCACAAGAAAATCACCCTAGGGTTGACTTGTTCCCTCTCCTAAAGCAGGCTTAGAACAAAGGGAATCTTGACAAAACCAGCACAAATCTGACTGTTTAAACTGACACCAGCTAAAGCTTCCAGAAGCACTTACACCCAGCACTGCAATCCCCCAGCTGCTGCAATACCCAGGCAGTGGCCAGGGCTGCTCCAACACTCCCCATGTGCCACCTTCACATCTCTTACCTCTGCTGTAGGCCAGCGTGGGTGAGCTGGGCTGGCTGGGCCTCCCAGGAGCCACTGGTTCTGTTGATTTGCTCTTCAGGGCACATGTTCTCTTTCCTACCAGGTCACAGCTGCAGTTCAGCAGCGTTGGTTGGAAGCTCTCTGCTTCCTGGCTCATCTGCTTTCTCTCCATCCTACCATGGCTTTAAATAACTGATGTTTCCACTTCCCTGTTCTGCATAGCACAGAGAACATATTGCAACACAACTTTTTGCTAGGAAAATAAAATAAAATCATTGAATCATGAAATCTTGAATGACTTGGGTGGCTCTATCTGTTCTGAAAGTTTGCTGTGGGGTTTCTGCTTGGGTATTTATAGTTCCTCAGTGAGGAGCACCTCACACAGCAGATACAAGTCTATGCTGGGGCGGGGGGAGCAACAGCCTAAGCATTGTTTGTCAGAGAGAAAAGCTGTAATTTTAACAGAAGATCCCAAAGTCCTGGTAAAAACAAGTCACTGCAGTTCTTTCAGATGTTTCTGCAGCCCAGGCATGTTGGGGAGGGGGGGTGCCAGTGTCACCCAGTGCTGCACAGGGTGCTATAGATGGAGTAACTGTGCTCTTCTTTACCTTCCCCCCGAAAAGAGGCAGCAGGGGTGGTCACCTTGTCCTCAGAGGAGCAGATGCTCCTGAAGGAAACACCCCAGCCGAAGTTTTGGAGGTGTTGGTGTGGGTGAGGAGAGTGGCTGAGGTGGAGTGTGGTGGTGTCATGGGGGCTTTAGCCAGGCACTAGGACTCAACCTCAAGCTGTCTGGCAAAAGTTTCCAGCATTAGAGATGGGGAACCAGCCTGCAGAGGGGCTCAGTGCCTGCAGGGAATGATGCCAAGAGGGGCAATGGGGAGTTGGAGCTGAGCAGTATGTGCAGAACAAACCCCAGAGCTACACATGACCTGGACACCCCTCCTCTAGCACGTAAATAAAGCGTAGTGGTGAAGCTTCCCTTCATTAACCCGTCTTCACAAGACTCTCCTGGCAGCGTACAGCAGCAGGCGGCAAACTTTTGGTGTCTGGGAAAACTCTGGTGATAGGCAAGTACATACCTGTTCTAGCACCCGCCTGCGTGTTTAGAGCCGAGAAGGAACCGGCTCTTAACCTGAGCTGAGGGATCTCCTGCACAAAACCACCCAAGAGAATAAACCTGTTGTGGGGCAATGCCTTCAGCAGCACACGGCGCAAACACCCGGCGAAGGGCTTAATTACTGCGTACAAAGGCGCTGGGGTCAGGGCTGCGCGTTGGGCTCCTCCGAGTGCCAGCGAGCAGCTATGCGGCAGAACAGGATGTCGGATTAAGGAGTCTCCGGCGAAACCCGTGCTGTGGACATCAGAGGACATCGGCCGACCCGGGAAGTGAGTGAGCTGGGTGGTACCGAGCAGAGCTGCCCGCAGCCTCCCGGGCACAGGGTGCTGGTGCTGCAGCCCATTCCTGCCGGTGCCGCTGCCTGCGCTGCGCTGGCTCAGGGCAAAGCTGCTCTGGCAGGGCTGCTGTGGACCTCGGCACGCAGGGACCCGGCCACTTTGAGTCAGGACGCGAAGGTGTTTTAGGGGCTCGGCCGTGCTGTGACCCCAGCCGGAGCAGTAGGAAGGCTGCCTGGCATGGGTACAAGATGAACTTCTCTCGCTCCAGGGCAGTAGAAGGTAGGTGAGGGGCCAGGGACTCACCTGTGAGCACCGGCACAGCCTTATCTCCGCTGGTGAGGCGAGTTAATGTGTAACTCGGCTCTGTTTGGTTAGCCCAGAGAAGCAAAGAAGTCCTGGGATAGGCACGGTCGGGACAAGGATTTGGGCAGCGCAGAGCGACAGACGTCCCGGTAAAAAAAGAAAAACAAAATTAGTAATCTGTCTTCCTTCTTATCCTGTGTTTTCTGTCCTTTTCCTGCTGAACGGGCTGCGGGCGAGGGGCTGAGAGCCCCTGCCCGGGTGGGCCGCGGGGCTGCGGGTCCCTGCGGGGCTGCGGGCGCACTGTGCTTTGGAAGGGTGAAATGCAGCAGAGCTGTCACGGGAGGTGGCACCAAGGGAAGATGGACGAGGTGGTTTGAAGGTGGTGGCGGGAGGAAAGCTGGGGAGACCAGCAGCTGCTGGAAGAGAGGCTGGGAAAACCAGTGCTCAGGACGGCAAACAGCCCGGGCAGCTGTGCCGTGCACTTTGGATACTTGTTTAAATAGGAGGAACTACAGATCTGCCGCCATCGTCTCCATTCACCCCGAGGTGAGATCTGTCCCGCTGCAGAGCAGGAGCAGCTGGGACGGTACCTGCAAACAGCGCTTTGCTTTGTTTTGTGTTTCAAACCGAGCAGAACAAAGCCCTTTGCCAGCAGCTGTAAGGAGAGGGGCTGCATCTGCTCTGCCTTAGCCAGCACGAAACACCGAGGTTCTTTCTCACAGCTGGAGAGCTGTGGTAGAGCACTTGTCGTAGTCCTGGGCTTAAAAGAAAGTAGCCTGTTCATATAAAGCAATTAGCATTAATTGCTACCCAGGACCTGTTTGATGTTTGAGGGCTCGGTAAGCTTTGTGAAAGGACAGTTACAGCAGCTGTTGCAAAATCTGCACAAACCGGCCTTTTGTTTTGCTTCTTCTACAAGCATTTTTCGTGGGGGAAGATGTACAGACATGAAAATCAGCTTTTTCAAGTACTATGTCTTTTAATTTAATGGCTCCGTCCTATTTTTAGTTTGTGGCCGAACTGCCGTGTTACTCAGAAAAAGGAAGGAAATGTAAAGTCCTTATGAATCATAAAACCTGGGATTTTTCAACATTGATTTTTACCCCTTTCCTGAGTTGGATGAATGTGTTAGAGCTGTAATCGTATCAGAGAACTAGTAGGCAGGAAAATGACCTTCTTGTTTCTGCATCGATCCTCTCCAGCATCCAACGAGCTTCAAGCTGAACTTTGCCTCCCGGGAAGCTGGGGCTCGGCGGGTGCCAAAGCTTTGGCAGCTGCTTTGTGCTTCTGCAAAGTCTGAACAAGAGCAAATTATTTCTTCCAGTGGGCTGACCACAGTGGGCATCCTCATGGAGAAATGAGCTCTGTGGAGACACCTCATCAGAGCTGGGCCATCCAAGCTGCTGCTCTCCCAGCCAGGCTCTGCCCTGCACAGCAGCCACTGCCTTCAACTGGCTGCTTCAGCTGCAGGCATCGAGTTTGAGCAAGACTTTCACTTCCCCAGGAGAGTTTTGCTCTCAGATTCATGAAGTGAGGAACACTGCAGCAATCCCGGGTGGGTGGGTGGTAACCTCTTGCTGCTTGGAAGTAGATTCATACTTCATGTTGCAAATATTTGGGTGCACAGTAAAACTGTGTGGCTTGCAGAAGCCTAAAGACCTCCAACCTCACATGACGTCTCTGCTTCCCACACCGTAAAGCTTTGCCTATAAAGTTATCCAAATTCAGACAATCAAGGGTATTGCTGTTCCAAAACCACCTCTTACTCAAGTGTAATTCAAGCAGCCAATAATGCAAAGCTGAGACCGAAATACTAAACTCCTCCTGTGTGGAAGGATTGGATCTGTCAGGGCGTGGGCATTGAAATCTGATTTTTGCGGCATATTCCAATTACAAAGGAATTCTTTCAGGGTCTAACGCTCTGAACAAGCAGCCAGTTCTGTTCACTTATCACTAGATCTAATTCCCTGATCCTGCTACAAGAAAAAAAAAAAAAGCAGCAACGCGTTCCTGTGCCACGGCCAGGTTACAGCACAAAGAGCTCCTCTGTCTTCTGACGATCAAACCCTCGTGCGTGGGTCCGTGTGTGTTGGAGGGGGCGATTGTTTTGCCCGTCTCGTTCACCTCTGCAGCTCAGTTCTCCACTCCTGAAGAATGGGTGTTGTGTGCAAAAAAACCCCCATGTAATTGGTGCTGTCAGTGAATTTCAGGAGGTTAATGCTTTACATATATAAGTAATTATGCCTTTTGTAGGCTGCTCAGGCTCTCCCCACAGGCAGCAGAGCTCCCTTGGCCATGCATCCCGTGAGCACAACCGGCCCCTCTGCCACCGGGACTCTGCCCGGGGGAAGGTCTCGCTGTTGGGAACCCCTCTGGCAGGTTGTTTGTCAGCTGGCTGCTACCACATTCAGTTCCCACCAGTGTCAGGGGTACAGGCTACACCCAGAAGAGCAGCAGAGGGGGATATTGGAGTGCTGGTTGCAACACCCCCAGGGTGGCTGGAGAGCTGGCACATTGCTGCAGCCCAGGCACAACCCCCAGAACTGCCCTGCTCAAGCTCTGCCAGGTGTGTGCCCAAACACACCCAGGCATGCCCTGCAGGTACAGGGGCACCTCCCATGGCCACAACACCTCTACGGCCCCTGAGGAAGGGTGGCAGAGGAAACTCTCTCCCAGCAGGCTGTAACTGAATGGCAGCATTTTGGGTCATTGTGTTCAGAAGTTCAAGAGCCCTCCAGCTGCATAGCTGGCAGCAGTGGGTGTGCTGGAGGGAAGAGGTCCCAGGAGGCAGGGGGCTTGGAAGAGGCAGGGAAGAGGTCCCTGGGCTGGGGCTTGTATTAGGATGGGATTGCTGCTTCTGAGCTCCAGGGCTGAGCTGGGTTTGCAACTTCTTCCTTCACTTAGGACTCACCTTATCTACACATCTGAGATGATTAGATAACCACCAACATGAGACAGACATGGATGTCCAGAGCTTTCCCTATTTCCAGTTCTTTTGGGGCAAACTCCCAATCCAAGACTGCTCTAAAAAAAGCCCAGCTGACCCTTCTCCTGAAGGGAGCAACCTAAAATGGAGCACTTTGACAGCCAGACAGCAGCTTCACAGCCAGCCTGCCCTCCTCCAGCATTCTTCCATCACCTCTGGGCAGGGACTTGTAGCTTAACACCTCTCCCTTCTGCTTCAGCTGGAACATTCCCCCCCTCACTAGACGCTCCAGCAGCCTGTGATATGCCTCGGAAGGAGCTGGGGATGGCTGGCTGCAACTCGGGCAGCTGCGACAGCATGGTCAGCACAGCCTCCAACCACTCACAGCATGTAAGTAACTCCATTGTGCCCAACCCGGGCATGGCAGGGGCTCAACTCGCCCCTCTCAGCACCTGGGGATGTATTTTGGTCAGATATCTGCTTTCCACCAGTGCTTTGGAAGCACCCGAGGGCCTGAGACAGCACAAGGACCAAATTAATTCCTGCCCCAAAGTGCTCCCAGACTTTCAGTCCTGCCACACATAGCAGTAACCAGGAGCCTTAACTCCTGCAAGGATTCCTCTGGGAAATGATACCGAGAGCCCAGCAGCTCCTGCATTGCCCAGATGCAGAGGCAGATAGTGCAGGCACTGGGCAGGAGGAGCCCAGCAAGTTCCCCAGGGAGGGATTAGACCAGTTTGGATAACTGGGTCAGACTGGCTCCAGCAAGGGTGATTTCACCTGGAAGAGGCAGCAAGCTGAACTCCTCCCAGCTGACAAGAGATTAATTTCCTAGTTAAGGCAGAGAAGAATTTGGAGGATGGGTGTAGATGTGTCATTTTTCACTATCTGTCCATTAAAGCCTGTTTGTCTCCAAACACTGATTCCAAGATTGATGGACTAATTACATCCTGTCTGACTTGGAGCATAATTGATACGTGTAAGTGCAACACTCAGTCCTGAACAGGTTTTCCAGTTGATGTATTGCAAACCAGAACCAAACCCTCTAAAATTTATTAGGGATGGAAAAACTGGTTGCGTTATTGCATGGTAAAAAAAGACTTGGATAAGTTCCAAAACAACTCCACCTGGGACAATTTCCCCTCTGTGCTTCTTGATGTGATGCACCCTCCATTCTTCCCTGCACTTCAGTTTTCTTGCTATATTGCAGGTGTCACTTTAACTTGGCACTTCCACAACAATCATCTCTCTTGTGATACTTGAAATACAGCAAAAAAATCAATCTGGCTCTTGCTGGGCTGTAAGCAGGAAAACGAGGAGGGGGACAACTACCCACAGATAAACCCTCAGTATTTATGAAGTATAGGCAAACTTTTAAGACCCAGCATTGCCAATCGGGTGTCTGCACCTACAGAGCACCTACGTTACCCATCTGCTCACATTTCAAAGCAGACTAAAGAACTAAAAGGTAAAGGCCAAGTTTCCAAGTTAAGAATAATCCATCTTCTGATACTCACAGTGGGGTAACAAAAATGGCCTGACGTATTTAGGAGATTATCTTGTTTTCTGTAGCCGTGAGTACCAATGTTTGGATAGCCACTGGCCAAGTCTCCTGGCCAGGAGCTGTCACAGGTCTCCTCTTAATTGCCAGGGCTGTGAATAACACCACACCTCCATCTCCTACCTCTACGGCTTTTTTTCAGAGTGACAACAGCTATGACTACCTATCTGTGGAAGAAAAAGAGTGTTTGATGTTCTTAGAAGAAACTATTGGCTCGCTGGATGCAGAAGCAGACAGTGGGGTCTCTACAGATGAGACCGATTACGTGGAGCCCTCCAAGCAGCCCACGATGTGGTGCAAGAGAGACTCTGCTGCCCAGGGTAAGCTGGAAATTCGTGCTCCAGCCCTTGTTTGTAAAGGGATTTTCTCGCTGGGGTGCATTCCCTCGGCAGGCAGGGGAGGAGCATCACCCCAGTTTCACACGTGATAAGCTAAAGGCAGCTTGTTTTGGCCGGGGAGTGGTGGCTGTGGGCAGCAAGGCAGGCAGGGCACCAGCTGCGTCTTCCCAGTTCTCCTGCACAGGAGCTGCTGGCAGCTCTCGAGCGAGGTCGGCAGAACTGCAGGGCATCTTCGCTCATGCTCTGAACAGGTTTACACAGATTAACGAGACTCCTCATTCACCATGAGCTTTGTTAACCCTCTGGGTGCAAGCCCTGGCTCGGCGGGTGGGACGCGCATTCTGTCAACAGGAAGGTGTCCCATGTCCATCTGCAGAATGGTGCATGACTTCACATCTCTCTCTTTGCCTAGATTGGGAAAATGGGGCTCCCCCTCCCAGCATAGGTCAGCAGCGTGCAGATGAACAGAAGAGTGGGAAGAATGCCTCTGCCATCTCGAGCTCAGCTCCAGCAGCAGTTCCAAGCCCAGGCTATTACAGTCTTCCGAGGAGCATCACGGTAGCAAATGGAGCTTCTGACAGCAAAGCAACTGTCCACCCAGTGGAGGACCCAGTGGCAGTAGATAAATCTTCACAGGAGATGCCCAAGGAGGACAGGCTTGAGCAAGGCAACATGAAAAGCCAGATGAAGTCCCTGGCATCTTTGATTATCCAACCTCCAGACCCCTTCCAGGATGACCTGGTGACTCACGAGTGGTCACGGAACAATAGCCAAGGTGCCAAGAGGGAAACAGCCAAGGAGACCAAGACTTGGACTTCATGGAGCCAGCCAGAGAAATCCACATTGGAAGGGGACCCTCAGGACCCCGATGCCAAGCATGGGCCTCCGACAGCCCCCAAACCACGAAAACTGCCCCCAAATATTATCCTGAAAACCAGCAAAAACAGCCCCGTTCTGCTTGCTACAGAGCCCAGCCAGAAGGTAAAACCAACACCTCCATCCTCAGCCAGCTCTCAGCCCAGCTCTGCCAGTGATGCTGCTGCTGAAAAGGTGAATTCAGGGCACCTCGATCCCAAGGATAGGGAGAAAGCCCATCGGGAGGCACTGGAGAAGCTTGGGCTGTCACAGGACAGGAGGGAGCCCGGCACCCGCCTTCAACCTACCATGCATCCCCAACCAAGGGATGTGCCAGTCCCTGTCGACCCTCAGGCACACTGTGGGGCAGTGGAGGGTTCTGTGCCAGGTATTCGGCAGATGACCTTCAAATCCAACACCCTGGAACGCTCTGGTGTGGGGCTGAGCAGCTACATGGCCAGCACCAAGGAGCAGAACGTCAAGACCAGCAGCTCCTTGGGCAAGATGTCCTTCATCGAGCGTCTCGCCCCAAGCTTCCTCAGGAGCAGCCGCCCCAGGCCGGTGTCCCTTGGGGCAGGGAAGGACTTTGCTGGTCTGAAGGAGCCTGGTCAGGTGGAGCAGGAGAAGAGCAGCAAGCGGCGATCCCACCCACTGCAGAGCTTCCCCAGGTCACCCCGCTCCTGCGTCAGCGTGAAGATCTCCCCCAAGGGCTCAACTGATGAGAACCGTCGAGAAGCACTGAAGAAGCTCGGTCTGCTGAAGGAATAGCTCCATGGGCAGCTGGGCTGCTGCAAAAGGGGCTTTTCACCCCAGATCCAGGTGTCTTCACTGCCTGTCCTCAGGCAGCACAACCATAAGCATCTTCTGCTGTTATCTCCTGCTCCAGCATCTTGGGAGGGCTACCACAAGAGTTACTCAGAGCTTCACACCAAATCAAGAACCACCACGTGTACATAATATTCTGTATATAGCAAGTGTATATGAGCTATTTATATAAAGCATCACTCAACACGTGGATGGGGCATATTCTCCTACAAGCTCTTTAATGCATTTGGGGATTCATCGCAACAGGGAAGCCATGGAATTGGGGATCTGGCTTATTGTAAAAGGGGGTTCCTGTGGATAAAGCCTCTCTGGGAAGAACTGCAGGACTCTGCTGCTCCTTTAGGATTTTATGGGTAATCTTGTTAACTTATCAAAGCATCTGAGGTCTGAGCTGTCACCTGCTCCATGCAAGTGCCTCCCAAAAGCCACCACTGCCACATACAAAACCATTGACCACAGGGCACCAGAGGGGGCCCAGCAACACTGTCCTGTGCATGGGTGCTCCTTGTACAGCACCCATGGAGAGGCTGGGTGGCTGCACAGCTATCCTACAACCTCCTTTGGAAGTCTGCTCTCACACCCAGCCCCAACAACCTGGAGAGAGCACTTAGACACACAAACATCCGTGTTTGTCACGATGCAACAGTTAGGAAAGGACAGACTGCATGCTGGTGGCAGAACCAGGAGCGCAGCCTGAAGCGAGATGCAAGTCTGAGACAACACCAATTCATTCCCTTCCAAACTCTCCTCGCATCTTTCAGACCCAACTGATGCTGTCAACATTAGTGCTGCGCACCTTTTATAACCAAGGTGGTTTATTTCTGTAATAAACTTGTATATGATCTGAAAATGACTACGTAGTACACATTGATGTTGCAATCAAAGCTCTGGTCAAGATAAATAATGACTTTTAACTCTGAGTATGTCTCAAGGAGTGTGAGTGGTGCAGAGAGCAGCTGGGCATTGCAAAGGCTGAGATCTGAACCAGAGACTTGGGCACCCTGCATCCAGGAGCCACACGAGATAGGATTTCATGTAAGTGCCTCCAGTGCAATAAGCAGATGCAAATTATCCATGGCACTGCCAGACTGGAACAGGTGACATGGGACCTGCCACTGCTCCAATTGATCCCTTCCTGCAGCATCTCCTGGGGCTGGGGGTGGCATTTCCCACAGTGGCCACGTTAGTTGAAAAATCCTAGAATGGTAGGGGTGGGAAGGGACCTCTGGAGATCATCGAGTCCAACCCCCCTGCCAGAGCAGGGTCACCCAGGGCAGCCCACACA
>JANHGN010015381.1:0-14134 GCA_024605025.1 Megaceryle maxima | reverse complement strand
TGCTCTTCTGATTCTAGCTCTGTTTGTGAGTCAGTGGTGAAGCAAAAGGATAAGCCAACATATGAGCTCTTTGGACCCTCTTAGTCTCTGTGCCCCCTCATGACCTCCCTCTCCTCTTCAGAGAAGAAAACAGGGCAGGAGGAGCTGAGGCTGGAGCGGGCACGGGACAGTAGTGAGGGTGAGTTGCAGCAGGCACAGGCTGAGGGGACAGCTCTGCCCCTCTGGCCTTCCCAGCACCCCCATGGGGGCTGTGCCCACCTCTTCCTCTTCTTCTTCTACCAGGCTGCTACTTTGATGGGGACAAGACATGGCGAGGCTCTGGCACCCGCTGGCACCCTGTTGTCCCCCCCTTTGGCCTCATCAAATGTGCCATTTGCACCTGCAAGGTGAGTGTAGGTCCTCATCCTACCCCAGACTCCCATCCTGGTCTGGTGGTAGAGCTGCCTCAGCACTCATGGGTGCCCTCAGCTACTGGGCACTGTAGCAGGGATTCAAACTAGGAAGTGGGGCACATGCCTTGTACCAACTGCCCCATGCACCCCCCACTTTCCCTGCAGGGCACCACAGGTGAAGTGCACTGTGAGAAGGTGCAGTGCCCACGGCTCACCTGTGCCAACCCCGTGCGTGTCAGCCCCTCTGACTGCTGCAAGCAGTGCCCAGGTACCTGCACCTCCCTCCTGCCCTCCACTCTCTGGGCACCCCTGGCATGGCCCCTGCACCTCCCCATGCCACCTCAGGCAATGCTGTGGGGTGCTCCTGTTGCCTGCATGCCCTGTCCCAGCAACCTTTCCTGCAGCCCCAGAGAAGAGTGTCCCTGAGCTGGCTGACACCATGCAGGCAGACGGGCCACGAGCGTGCCGCTTTGGGCGCCGCTGGTACCTCAACAACGAGAGCTGGCACCCCTCTGTGCCCCCCTTTGGAGAAATGAAGTGTATCCTCTGCTGGTGTGTGGTTAGTATGCCAGGCTTTGGGCAGCACCAGGGGAAGGAGAACATGCCCCTGTGCTGGTCCCCAGTGCTCTGTGGATGAGTTGGAGAGAAGGCCAGGGTCGCACTCTGGGGACCCACTGCACCCTGAGGAGCCCCCTGGCCCCCAAGCTCAGCCCTTCTTTCTTCCTCGCAGTCGGGGGAGACACACTGCCAGCGTCAAGAGTGTCCACCAGCTGCCTGCACCAGCCCCGCCAGGAGGGACAACCCCTGCTGTGCCAAGTGCCGCTGTGAGTGCTGGCGCTCATCCATGGGCACTGGTCCCCCAAAACACCCTGCTGTGGCCCCTACACCTCCCCAGCCCTCTTAGGTGCTGAGCCAGGGCTAGGAGCAACCCACATGCCCTCCGTGTCTCAGCATCACTTTCCTCCCACTCCTCAGCCCCGGATGCCCCCTCAGATGCACAGGAGAACGTCCACGATGCCAGGGCAGAGGCGTGGAGCCACTGAACAGTGACTGCTGCCCAGAGTGGGGCGAGTGCGCAGTGAAGCTGGGCAGCTGGGGGTGGGTGTCTGCTGCCCATCGCTCTGTGCAGGATCAGGGGCACAGAGGAACATGGAGGGGGGGCTGTGGCCAAGCGCCCAGCCTAGGCACCCCATCTTGGCTTGGCCGCAATGCCAGGGCTGCCCTGCATGCTTGTGCCAGCTGGCAGAGGCTGGGCTGGTGGAGGCCGGGGCATCTGCTGCCCTCCCCCTCTGATACGCCCTGGCTGGTGGGCACAGTGGGCATCATGCCCATCTTGTATATAGTGTAAAATCTCTTCAGCTCCAGTCTTGCTGTGCCCACCCTGGCTCGGCCAGGCTTGTCACATAATTTATGGTGCCTGTGGACGGGGGTTCCGATGTATTTATTAAACCAGAACTATTGCCCTCCCAGTCCTTTCTTCTTCCAAGCAGCAGCAGGTGGAGGGCTGTGCCCCTGCAGCCCATGCTGGTCTGTGGTGGGATTTGCAGTCCCTGGCCTTGCTGGGCTTGGGGGTGCATATGCTGGGGGTGGGTGTTTGAGAAGTACAGGGCTTGGGAGCCAGTGCCAGGCTGGGGGCACACCTGGTGGGGTGGGATTTCTAGGTTGGCATGGGACAGGACTGGAACAGGTCTAGTGCCCCCATCTGCAGCTGTGAGGCCAGTCCTGCATGTGCCCCTGGCAAGGGCTGTAGGTGCAGTGCCTGGCAGCAGTGCCTGCTGGTCTGGGACAGCAGGGCTATCTCCTGCACCTCTATGGTGGCACAAAGAGCCCCACCTAGGCCTCCAAGCCAGCTGATGCCCACAGTGGTGCCAGCCCACAGCACCCATAGTGAACAAAGTGCCCAGGGCTGGGTGTGCCACACAGCCACCCACACCGGTACCACAGCAGACCATGGCCCATGCTCTGGGGTAGCATTCCTCCAATAACCCCACTACTGCTGCACTGACCTAAGGCTTCACATGGCTCATGAGGCCCATGGGAGCCCCAGTGCTGCCACCTGCTCTTCAATCCCCAGTGTGGGGGACTATGTCACCTCTGGGAACATCACTGTACTGGGACAACTGGAACAACTCCAGAGCTCTACTGGAACAGTGCTAGAACTGTAGGGAAAGTAGTACTGGGCTTTACTGGGACAGCACTGAGTGCTGCAGTGGGATGGCATTAGCCAGTACAGGGACCACACCATATGCAACACTGGGCTAGACTAGGGTAGTGGTAGGGCAATAGCCCTGGGGCCAAATGGCACTGGGGCATACCAGAGTGGCACAGAGCCCTGGGTGCTGAGTCAGGTGTCCTGCCCCATGTATGCCCACAGCCACACAGATGCCTGTGCCAGAATGGTGGCAGCACCCATGGTGGCCTTGCAGTGTGCCAGTGGCCTGCAGCCGGGCATGCTGGTGGCAGTAGGCAGAGTATGTGTCCTGGCACAGGGCTACCCATCCGGATGAGTATTCTGGCTGCTGTGGGGCAGTGCCAGGAGCTGACGAGCAATGAAGGAGTTCTGTGGCTGGGGACACAATGAGCAGGCAGCCCATTTTTGCCACCTCCCTGATGCAAAACAGTTCGTGTCTGGCAATGAACTCTTCCAGGCTGACACAGGGCACATCCCAGCCCTCAGCCCAGCCATCACTCACTCTTGGGGGTGCCAACGTCAAACCAGAGGGTGGCACCCGGGCAGTGAGAACTAGCCTATTCCCAGTCCCACAGCACTAGCCTGGTAGTGCCACGGCCCTATCTTTCCCTGCACCCAGTTCTTGCCACAAAGGTGCCATGCAGTGCCCCATGGAGGAGGGTGAGGACAACCCTGCCAGCTGCCCCTGTTGCCTCTGAGTCTGTGGCAGCAGCGAGACAGAGGTCCTGACAGCCAGCCTGCCATGCCGGAACACCTTGGTCGAGGATTGCTGGTGCCATGTTCTGTCCGTGTGCCCCTACGGAGAGGGCTGAGCAGCTTCTGCCCAGCGAGTTCAGCAGCGAAGAGCAGAGCACACCTTCTATCCCTGGAGCTGGTAGTCCTGGGACGCTGAGCAGCACCACGGTAAGGATGAGCTCTCTGCCAGCTTTGAGGTACCCCTGGTGAGCCCCCCCCCAGTGCCGAGGTGCCCTGCCACCCATGGACACCCACGAGTCCCCTTGTACCCTCAAGACTGTACCCTTCCCCAAATCTGAACCCCTTTCCAGGCATGGCCATGAACCTGGGGGCTGGCTGCTCGCGGTGCCCCCGGCACCCTACTGCCCACGTCCCACTGGGGAGAAACCACGGGGAAGCGCGTACCAGTGCCAGCCCCGCACCTGTGACCCTGAGAAGGAGAAATGTATCCTACGGGGAGCTGTACCCGCGGACACCCCACGGCAGCTTTTACCCCCCACCTGCACTCACTGTTTGCCCACGCGTGGAAGGGACCCAGCTGCAGGGCAAAGCCTCCCCCGTCCACCCCGTCCGGGCACCCCGTCCCCCTGCCCGGCGCTGAGTTCTGGGTGCCGGGCGCTGCCGGGGGAGGCGGAGCGCGGCCGGTCCCTCCCTCGGGCAGTGCCCCGGGCCCGCCCCGTACGGCCCGGGAGGAGCCGCCGCCGCCGCGGGCACCGGCACGGCCAGGAGCGACGGCACCGGCGGCACTATGGCCTCCGAGAGCGAGGCTCAGCGCGCGCTGCAGTATGAGCAGACCCTGGTGAGTGCGGCCGGTATCGAGCACCGAGGGCGGGGCGCGGGGCACGGCGGGGCGCCTGGGGGAGACGGACGGTTTGGAGGTGCTGCCCTGCTCGGGGTGGCAGTGCTGATGAGCCCCGCGATGCCCGGGTTGGGGTGCCTGTCTCTGGGCTGTGACTGAGCAGGGAGGCAGGGCAGGGGTGCCACCCTGCAGCGGTGGAGGAACCCAACAGAGCCCCCACACCCAGGGCAGGGCTTTTGCACAGACCTCAGCCTCCTGCCTCCGCTTAAACCCCTCATCACTGGGAAGTGATGCCCACTCTGTGGGAGCTCCCAGAGGCACCACCCACGCACCCTTCACCCCCCAGCCCTCTGCCCCCAAGATAGCGTATCTCCCTTGCCTGCAACCTTAGCCCTGCGTTTATGATTCCTTTCTCTCTGAGGCCTCCCCGATGGCATCTGCGTGCCCGGCTGTCTCAGGGATGTCCCCCCTCCCTGCCTGCCACTGCCCACAGCCCTTGGACATCCCGGGCAAAGGTGCTTCCCCAAGGCCTCTGCTCAGGACGGTGCCCAGGGCAGCTCAGCAAATGGGTACTTTGCCCTGGCAAAGGCATTCAGACAGGCAGGGCTGGGGAGGTTGGCAGGGAAGCAGGGGCTGAGCTGCTGCAGGGTAACCGTGTCCACAGCTGCCCGAGTTTGCTGAGATCCTGAGCTGGTTTCTGCAAGCAGGGTTTGCCCTGCTGACGGTTGCCCACCCAGCACATAGGCACAGGGGGCAGTGTTAGGGCACTGCTGTGCCAGGCACTCCTGCATCATCTTTCCACTCACCCAGAGGCCTTGTTGGGGGTCATCCTCAGTGTCCACCCCAAGCTAACCCTTCCCCATTGTTGTCACATGACTGCAGGACACCAGCCAGCCATAGGAGTCCCAGCAGTGCTGGAGCCTCCATGATCTTATCAGCCCTGTGGTGCCTCCCTGGCAGGGCTGCGCCAGGGAGCAGCCAGGGGCACGAGCAGGGGTGCATGGCACCGTTTGATGCAATCCGGGGGATGCCTCTTTCCCCCCAGCCCCCCTGGGTGCTGTGTCCGTGGTGGGTGGACAGAGAGGCCAGCCCAGCCACGCACCACTTGGCAGAGGAGGCTGTGGGCAGTGCATTAGGGGAAAGGCATGCTGGGCTGGCATTGGGGCAGTCTTGCATGGCACTGGCAGACTTTGCCCTTCTTTCCTCTGGGCGGGGTAGCACCCATGCCCTGGGTGCCCTGGGACACCCATCCCCATGGCCTCTGGGCTGCAGCAAGGCTCATGAAACTGTCTGGGGCTCATGGGTGAGGCTAGGTGCAGGCTCCTGCCCCATAGCTTCACAGCTGGCTTTTGGGAGCTGCCCGGGCACATGCAGGGCAGGAGGGTTGCCCAACCCTCCCCAGTGCATATGAGCCACCTCCCGCTCCTGCCACCACCTGCCAGGAGGATCAGGATCCAGCTGGAGCCTGGCATGAGCTGGTCTGAGCTGGACTACCATGGGGACAGCCCTGGGGACAGCTGTTGCCACCCGTGCCCACAGCCAGGGCATCACAGCTGTGCCCAAAGAGTCCCCTCCCCACCCCACATCCTTAACCCTGCGTATTTCATCATCCCTGGGGTGCCATGGATATGGCTGGCACAACACTAAGAGAACCCCTGGCCATGCCAAGGGTGCCAGGGTGCACACCAGACCTGGTGCCCCCTACATGCCAGGCTGCCATGGTGGGGAGCAAAGGGCCCCTGGGAGGGGCGGATTAAGCATGACAAACTGCCCTTGTTCACTGCAGAGCGGCTCAGCGTGATTAGAGCCCAGCTAAGACAGGCAGCGTGACACAGCCCCCCGCACCCCAGCCTCTGCCTGCCCACTGCCAGCCCAGGGACCCCCTGCCCACTCAGTTTTAAATATCCCCCCCAGGATCACAGTTTTGGGCAGAAGGTTGGCTGGCTTCAGCCATGCAGAAGTGAATATTGCTACCAGTCAAACTTGGTGCTATGGGACAGGGTGGCACGTGGACACGACAGTGCCAGATTCCAGTGCCTGCCCCAGGCACAGCATCACCCAGGCACAGCAGGCACCATGGGCTGGCACTGCCCAGGGGGCTGCAGGATGGCTGGTGCCTGCAGTGCAAAAGCCCAGGACCAATATAGCGGCCTTGGCCTGGGTCCCTGTCCCCAGGTGCCCCCCACCAGCCCCCCCCTACCCCGTGCCCGCTCCCTGCTCGCCCGGCACTGTGATTGTTCAGCTGCTTCGCGGCGGAGGCTGGAGTCCCGGGGCTGTTTGTGTTTCAAAAGGCCTTTGTGGAAAAATAACCGGAGCGGGAGGAGGAGGAGAAGGAGGAGGAGGTGGAGGAGGAGGAGGAGGAGAAGGAAAGAAGGAGACAGCCCACCACTGGCCTTCACTGTGGCCTCACAGCTATGCCAGGGCTGTGGGCACATAATCTGCCCAACATGGGGCACTCCCGAGGTCCCATGTCCTGTCTGTGGGGCTGCAGCATGGGGCAGAGGGGTGGCACGGGGTGGCAGGTGGCAGTGGAGTGGCACAGCCACTTCACTTGCATCCCTCTTGTTGCAAGTGGGGTTGACTGCAAATGAGGGATAGAGGGGGAGCAAAACCCTTCCCCTCCCCAACCAGGCTGGATCCCATGGGACTGGGCATCCTGCCAGGTGCCCCAAAGCTCAAGGGGGCAGTGTGGCAGCACCTGGCATGGCCCCAGGAGGTGGTCACAGATTTGGTTCAAGGGCTGCTCAAACTGTGGATGCCCCAGTCCTGGCAAGGACCAGCTGTGAGGCAGCAGCAGGGGTGAGGAAAGCAGGCGCTTGGCATGGGGACAGCACTCCTTGGGGTTCTGGCCCATTTCATCTTCCAGAGGAAACAAGATTTGCCTGAAGGGAGTCTTTGAACACAGGGACTCATGCAGGGCTGGGGTCTTCCTCTGGCAGCTGATGCTGAATCTGGCCCCCACAAGGTGGCCATGCTGCCTCGCTGTCTGCCCACCAAAACATTTCCATAAGGCAAGGAGCTGTTGTGTGTGTGCTGAGCAGGAGTTTAGGGGAAAATCCATGCTAGGAGTGGGTCAGAAATGGAAATGAATGTGCCTCCACTCCCTGTCTGACTCCCTAGCCTTCCTCCCACTGTTGAGTCTAACCAGGGTATTAGACAGCAGAGAATCCACCCAGAACTGCTCT
The DNA here is from genome assembly GCA_024605025.1 of Megaceryle maxima. NCBI lineage: Eukaryota > Metazoa > Chordata > Aves > Coraciiformes > Cerylidae > Megaceryle > Megaceryle maxima. The sequence goes on along the minus strand of JANHGN010015381.1, from coordinate 6,832 downwards.
GTCTTCTTTCTGCTCCCCGATAATGGGACCTGGGCAGGAGCAATGCCCTGTGAGAAATGCACCTTTATGCTCTCCCCATGGGGAGCTGGCATGTGCCGGTAGGTCATGGGGGTACAAACAGGACACAAGCATCCAGGGTGGGACTCCACTGCTGGCAGCCAGGGCTGGGCTGCCCACGTGCCAAGTGCAGTGGCCACCCCTGGTGTTACCCCTCCACTGGGCACTAGCACAGGCCATGCCAGGGAGGAGAGCGGCTGCACCTCAGCCACGCGCTGCACTGGCACAGCACGGCGGGTGGGCATGCCATTGGCATGGGGCTCACGTCATCCCAATGTGGGAGCCTGGCAGGGCCCCTGCAGCCCTGAAGCCTCCCTTTGTGCCAGGCCAACCTCTGGCACTTGGCATTCAGGTCGTTCCGGGGGGAGTGAGGAGGAAACCAAGCAACCAAGTCCTTGGCAGTGCCCGCCAGTGCAGGACAAACGCCCCCAGCTCAGTGAGAAGTACAGGCACAAAGAGCTCCTGGCTGGTACGAGGGGCACTGCCAAGGCCACCCCCATCACCAGGGCCAGGCCACGTGCCACAAGCAGGCAGGAGTCACCTGAGGAAGAGGGGGTGCCTCCTCTGTGGGCATGGAGCCATTTGCGCCCCCTTGCTCTCCATATCCCCTCTTCACAGACCATGCCTGATGCTATGCCCCCTCTCCCCATGTATACCCTGCCCTGAAATGCCCTCCTGCTTCCCTACTGCCAGTTGAGACCAGCCAGCTCATGTCACGTGTGGCCTACAGAGGTTGCCTCCTGGTGTGAGGAGGGGGGGGCATCCCAGCCCTACTTGTAGTGATGCCGAGGGGAGGCGCTTGAAGAGCAACAGCAAAACCCTGATACCAGCCCTCAGAGAGTCTCCCGGACAGACTGGCCGTGCTCCCATCGCTGGGGGCCCTTTCCCACCCTCTGCCAGCCCAGCCCAGTGCCTGGGGGGCCTGGGCAGGGCTGGGGAGTGGTACCAAGTGGTGACGGCTGCCTGCACTGGGCATGTGGGTGAAACAATTACTATCGATCCCCACGCACCTGCTGTGCCCAGCCCCTTCCCACGCACCAGCAGGCAGCTGGAGAACCCCAGAGGCACCGCTGACCTTTTCCCTCAGAGGTGCCATGGTCACCTGTCTCCTTGCCTGGCACCTCCTGGTGCTGGGAGGCCATGCCAGTGTGCCCACCACTCCCCACCTCCATTTCCCCACTTGGGCACAGAAGCCGGGGTGCCAGCCCTGCTGTGTCACCCCTACCTGCTCCTTCTCCCCAGATGTATGGGCGCTACACGCAGGACTTGGGCACCTTTGCCAAGGATGAAGCGGCCCGTTTGCGGCTGCAGCAGGGGCATGGGGACGGGGACACCCCTTGGCCCCGCCGCCCCTCCGAGCTGCTGGAGTACACCCAAGGCCGCTGTGCCCCCTGCCGAGGTAAGGGCCACCAGGGATAGGGACACGGGGGGCACAACAGTGGGCATAGCCCCACCACAGCACGTGGTCTAGACACGGCCACCCACCCTGCCATGGTGGTGGCAGCGAGTAGGGTTTCTCTGGCTGTCATGGGACACCAGCACAGAGGACAATGCCACCTGCCTGCCGGGCAGTGGGGACACAATGGCCCAAAATAGCCAGGCATGCTACAGGGACCAGGGGGCCCCAGCCCCTCTGCCTGGGGCCATGCCAGGGGACCATGCTGGAGGGAGGTGCATGCCCTGCAGTGCCTTGTGTGGCTGTGCACAGCCGGACCCTGCCATTCCAGACCACTGTTCATTGCAGCTCCTGCACTGGACAGTGCCTAGTTGGTGCTGCCAGTTGTGAGCACTTGTGTCCTGGCCAGCCTGGCCTTGCCACCCCTGTATGCCCACTCCCGGGGTGCCTGGCCCTGAGCCTGTCCTTGTGCCCACAGTCTGCGCCTTGCAGTGCCAGCAGTTCCTCATCTCCAAGGTGGGAGAAGACTGGGTCTTCCTCATCCTCCTGGGGCTGGTCATGGCATTGGTCAGCTGGGCCATGGACTTTGCCATTGCCACCTGCCTCCAAGGTGAGTGGGCACCAGTGGGCTTGTGGGGCATAGGGTGGCCACACCACAGGGCCATGCCATGCTTCTTGCCACCTGTGACCTGCCTGGCTGGCTGTACCCACAGCCCAGAAGTGGATGTATGGAGGCCTGGACACCAATGTGCTGCTACAGTACCTGGCCTGGGTCACCTACCCCACTGTGCTTATCACCTTCTCGGCTGGCTTCACCCAGATCCTCGCCCCCCAGGCCGTGGGTAGGGCACCAGGGGGGGTGCCTGTACCCTAATGGGGTGCCCCCTTCCTGGTGCTCCTGGTTGGGAGCTGCCTGGGTATCCTCCTGAGCTATGGGATTGGAGGTCCTGGAGGTCTTTCAAGGGCTATGGGCTGGTCTTTAGAGGGTCTCCTGTGAGCTATGAGGTGGATGACTTTCTCAGCTATGTTTGGGGCCCTGAGGGTCTTTCTAGGGCTATGAGTTAGTTTTCAGGGGGTCTACTGGAGGCTGTGGGGTGGATGTCCTCCTGAGGTATGGAGCTGGGGGTCTTCCAAGGTCTATGGGCTGGTTTTAGGATGATCTCCTGTTAAGGGGTTGATGTCCTCTTGGGCTATGGGACGATCAGTCTTGGGGTTCTTTCTAGGGCTAAAAGCTGGTTCTTCAGAGGGTCTCCGGAGGGCTGTGGGATTAGAGTCCCCCCACAGGGCCATGGCTCAAGCTGTACCTGCATGGCCATGGGGCTGTTCCTGATGACTGTACTGTGTGGAGAGGTGTCTCTGGGATCTTACTATGGCACTGGGCTGGCACTATGGCAGTGGGGTGTGTCAGAGCATCAAGGATTCCCCCACCCAGAACTATGGGGCAGGTGCTCCCCAGTGTCCCCCCTCCATGGCTGTGGGTCAAAGCTGTCCCTGTGGTGCCAGGTTCGGGGATCCCTGAGATGAAGACTATCCTGCGGGGCGTCGTGCTGAAGGAGTACCTCACCCTCAAGACCTTTGTGGCCAAGGTGATCGGGCTGACATGTGCCCTGGGCAGCGGCATGCCCCTGGGCAAGGAGGTGAGGACAGTGCCTGGGGCAGGGTGGGCAGGGAGCCGGGGAGGGGGACTATCCTCAGCCTGCCCACTGTCCCTCCAGGGTCCCTTTGTCCACATCGCCAGCATGTGTGCAGCCCTGCTCAGCCGCTTTCTCTCTCTCTTTGGGGGCATCTATGAGGTGAGCAGGGTGAGCTGGCCCCAGGGTGCACTGCCTGTGCCCTCCATCAGGATTTGAAGCACCCAGGGTGGAAGGGAGGGCAGTGCCCACTTACCCCTGGCTCATCTGCAGAATGAGGCGAGGAACATCGAAATGCTGGCAGCTGCCTGTGCCGTCGGTGTTGGCTGCTGCTTTGCCGCCCCCATTGGAGGTAGGGTCACCCCACGTCTGTGTCCCCCCCCTGCACCTCCCACCCAGGCACCAGGGTCTGCCTGGTGAAGTGAGCAGGACCCCCAGGACAACTTGCATGGGAGAGGGCAGTGCAGTTGGTGGGGAGGAGGAAGGGGGGAGTGGGCACCATCCTCCTGGAGGTGTAACAACTGCTCTCGTCCTCTCCCCTGCCGCCCTGTGCTCCAGGGAGCTCCCCACTCCGGCCCCGCTGAGCCCTGCCCGTAGGTTGGTGACGTGTCTAACTCCTCCTTGCTCTCTGCCTGCTGTGCTTCCCCATCTGTCTGTCTGTCCATCTGTGTGTGGCCCCCACCCCACTGCCACCAGACATGTCATTGCTCACATCCCTGCGCTACCCTCTTGCTTGCGCCAACTGCTGCTCTGCCAACCCAGCAGCAGCCAGATGGGGACTGGCCACACGCTTTGCCAGGGAATCCCCTGAACCGCCCCGTAGCGTGTCCATGGCGCCAGCTGGGCCCCTGCGGGCCATGCACAACCGTGGGCTCAGGGAGGGAAGCATGCCAGGCACCAGGGGCCTGCCTGGGTTTCGCCACCTCCCTTGTGCGCTTTTCCCCGGTGCCAGGTGTCCTCTTCAGCATCGAGGTCACCTCCACCTTCTTCGCCGTCCGCAACTACTGGCGTGGCTTCTTTGCTGCCACCTTCAGTGCCTTCATCTTCCGTGTCCTTGCTGTCTGGAACAAGGATGAAGGTACCTCTGTCAGGGTGGGGTACACAGGGGTCCCCCTGCCCTGCCCCACTGACCCCTATTATCCCCCAGAGACCATCACGGCGCTGTTCAAAACCCGCTTCCGTCTTGACTTCCCCTTCGACCTGCAGGAGCTGCCTGCCTTCGCTGTCATCGGGTGAGTGCAGCCACCCCAGCACCCATCCTGTAGCTCTGGGATGATGGTGGAGGTGCTGGTGGTGGCAATAGTGTCAGGAGGACAAGTGGGTGCTCACCCCTTCCTTCTGCCCAGGATTGCAAGTGGCTTTGGTGGTGCACTCTTTGTCTACCTCAACCGCAAGATTGTGCAGTTCATGCGCCGCCAGAAGACCATCAACCGCTTCCTCATGAAGAAGTAGGTGCCCAGCAGTCCCCAGCACTGGGGCGGTAGAGGTGGGGCTGCACCACCGTCACCCCCTGCACTGTGCCACCCTGCCAGGCGACTGCTCTTCCCTGCATTGGTGACGCTGCTTATCTCCACGCTGACCTTCCCACCCGGCTTTGGACAGTTCATGGCTGGCCAGGTACCTCCCACAGAGTGGCACACTGGTTCCTAGCCCAGGGCCACTGCCAGCCCCAACTGACCCTTGTGCATCACCAGCTCACCCAGAAGGACACCCTCGTAACACTATTCGACAACCAGACTTGGGCAAAGCAGGGGCTCAATGACGAGTTTGAATACTTGGGCATCCTGGAGGCCTGGCACCACCCCCGCTCCAATGTTTTTGTCACCCTTGTCATCTTCATACTCATGAAGGTGGGTGTCTCATCCCCCTGCCAGCCCTGTGGTGACACCAGGAGGTTCTGGGAAGGGTCTCCCCACCAGGCGCTGGGTGGCTACTCCAAGAGGCCACCAAAGTGTTGGCTGGGTACTGCTGAGGTGCTGTCAAAGAGATCTCGTCTGGAAGCTGACAAAGGCACCACCAGGAAGGTCCTGGCCAGGTGCCACTAGGTGCCACCAGGGAGGCGCTGTCAGGATGCCCCTGGGGAGGAGCAAGGCTGCCCTATGGTAGCCATCTGTGGGGCACAGCAGGAGCAGGCAGCAGGGCTGGGCCAGGGAGAGGGCAATTAACGAGTGTCTGCACCCTCCACACAGTTCTGGATGTCAGCCCTGGCCACCACCATTCCAGTGCCCTGTGGAGCTTTCATGCCTGTCTTTGTCATTGGTGAGAGCCCATACCCTGTGTGGACATGGTGGGAGGAGGGAGCCACCTTCCAGCTCACACTGAGGCACCTGTGGGTGTCCCCTGCACTCCCCTTCCCTGGCAGTGCTGGGGCAGAGGAGAGGGTGCACAGCTGGGTAGGGTGCTGGAGGACCCCCGTGCCTGGTCCCAGCCCCTTTCTGTTGGCAGGGGCAGCTTTCGGTCGCCTGGTGGGGGAAAGCATGGCAGCCTGGTTCCCCGATGGCATCCACACCAACAGCAACACCTATCGCATTGTGCCAGGGGGCTACGCCGTGGTGGGTAAGCACAGGGCTGGCACAGGGACACCGTGGTGGGCAAAGCTTGGAGATATTTCAAAGGAGCCAGTGGGTTCCCCAGGACTGAGGTGGTGTCCACAGGGACTGGGTGTGACACCACCACTGGAGATGTCCCTGCGAGGTCCCGGGGACCTAGGGTGGGGACCAAGCCTGATGGGCAGCACCTGACAGCCACCCCCATGTCTCCTGGGGATGGGTACAGGGGCAGCCGCACTGTCAGGTGCCGTCACCCACACAGTGTCCACCGCTGTCATCGTCTTCGAGCTGACAGGGCAGATCTCACACATCCTGCCTGTCATGATTGCCGTCATCTTGGCCAATGCCGTGGCCCAGAGCCTCCAGCCCTCCCTCTATGACAGCATCATCCGCATCAAGAAGCTGCCTTACCTCCCTGAGCTGGGCTGGGGCCACCATGAGTGAGTGTGTGTCCCCTGACTTGGTCCCAAGACCCTCAAGAGGACAAAGGGGAGGGGTGTCACAACTGTGAGATCACCATTACCCTCCCCTGCAGGAAATACAACGTGCGGGTGGAGGACATCATGGTGCGGGATATCCGCTACGTTACCCTCAACTGCAAGTACCGGGACCTGCAGCACGTCCTGCACAGCACCAAGATGAAGAGCCTGCCACTGGTGGAGTCAGCCGGTGAGATGCGGGCAGGGGCCCCTGCCCACGATCGCCCCAGCCACAGGCTGTGCCAGGATGGTGGGAGGGGGGTGGCAAGGGAGGTGTCAGGAGCCAACGCAGCCCCTCGCTGCTGCCGGCAGAGTCCATGATCCTGCTGGGCTCCATCGAGCGGGCGCAGGTTGGGGCCTTGCTCAGCCACCAGCTCAGCCCTCAGCGCCGGCTCCAGGCCCTGCGGCAGAAGGCGCTGGCCGAGGATGGGCACCGTCTCTCTGATGCCAGCATCCGCTTCCAGGTGAGGGGGGTGACTGCCTCAGGAGATGCCTGGCCAGGGTGCCACACCACTGCCCTCTCACCACCCCATCTTCCCACAGATCAGCACGGAGGCCTCCTCAGGTGCCCCCACCCGCATCACCCCCCGCAAGCCCCTAAAGCCAGCACTGAAGCGGGTGCCCAGTGGCCTAGTTGAGAGTCCCCCAGGTGAGGCTGCGCCCCCCCCCCCCCCCCCCCCCCCCCCCCCCCCCCCCCCCCCCACCCCCCCCCCCCCCCCC
>JANHGN010015377.1:0-10329 GCA_024605025.1 Megaceryle maxima | reverse complement strand
GTATGTGGAATTCAGAGGCAGTGAATGCATCCACTGAATACTACATTGTAGTTGGACAACATTCTCATTTAAAGTGGGAGCGGGTGGGGGCCTGTGCACCCCGGGGGGCCTGACCCCAGCGTCTTCCCACTGCCACCGTCACCAGGGGCCTCCCTACTCACCTGTGCCGGGCTCTGCTATGCAGGGGCAGCTCTGGGCTCCCACTTTATACCCTCCCCCGGCCGCCTCTGGGGCTGTTTGTGCAAAGGTCGGGGGCTGCGGGGCCGGCCGGGGAGGGGGTGCGTCTGCAGGGACCGTCCAGCTGATGGGGTTGGTGCCGAGGGGCCTCCCTCGAGTTGGGAAATCCCCAGGGACCAAGCTGGCCTGCGGCTCTGCATGTGTGTGCATGTGTGAACATGTGTGTGCACACATGTGCATGCCGGGGGGGTGTGAGCAGCCCGGTGCCTGCTGCAGGGCACCCTGCAGTGAGGGCAGCTGTGGGGACAGGCCTGGGACTGTGGCGGGCACACAGAGCACAAGGGCGACATCCAGCAGCGCCAGCACCAGGCGTGATGCCACGGGGCTGGCTCTGCCCAGGGGCACCAAGCAGCCACCTCGGCTGGGGGGGTGCCCAGGCTGTGCCTGCTGGTTGTGGAGCACTGTGAGGGCTCTCTGGACTCTGGCCTTGCCCGAGCATCCCAGCCCCCACCGGCCGTGCCCTTTGCCCCAGCTGTGACACATCACTGCCGGGGGCATCCCACAGCATGTCCACTGACCGTGGGTGGCCTGAGCTGGGGGCCACACCCCTGGGCTGAGCGCCAAGAGCCCGGTGCCCACGCCCAGGGACTCCCATGGGTCCCAGCTCCATTCATGGGCACACTGGCACCATGTGGGTGCCACATCCCACCGCTGCGGGGTCCTTGTCATGCCTTGTGGCAGAGCTTCCTCCCGGAGACCCTGCTAGTGGGGAGTGATGCTCCTTTGTACATGTGCACAGCCCCCTGTGCCCCCACGTGTCTGGCACAACACCCCTGAGCCCATGTCCTGCCCCACTGTGCCTCCCAGGCACTGTGCCACTGGCTCCGGCAGGGCCATCTCTGCATCCCGTGGTGCTGCAGAGCCAGGGGCTGTTCCCAGTGCTGCGCTGGCCCCTCCGCCCCAAGGCCCCTGCCCCCAGGAGGGGCTCATGTGTACTCCCACCCCCCTGTCCATCCCAGCCCCTGGCACCCCCTGGAAACTGGCAGGGCTGCAGGTGACGTCAGGGCATCAGCTGCTTCCACGTCGCAACCTTGCTAAAGTCCAAGCCCCGGGGCCCATGTCACAGGCCTGCGTGGAAGCGACCGAGGGCGCTCGGGCTGCATAAATAGCAGCTGGGTGCTCCCAGGCACCACAGGTACCGGCACCCGGCTGTGTGGAGAGGTGGGGAGAGCTGGGGCTTCGCTGCCTGTGCTGGGGGGCTGCCAGCCCCCAGCACTCCCTTCATCTCCGCTCTTTGCTCCCACAGGCGTCGCCCGGTGCTCAGGATGTCTCCGAAAGCGGCCGCCCTTGTCCTGCTGCTCCTTGCGGTCTCAGGTGAGGCGGACGCTGTGCGGGTCCCAGTGGGGGCAGCGTGAGCTGCCCTGGGGCAGGGACGGGGCCCAGCCGTGCCCGGGGGAGCTGCCGAGCAGGGTCGGGCCAGGGCTGATCCCAGGATGCGCTTGCAGGGACGCGGGCTGATGTCAACCCCGATGAGGTGGCCACAGTGATCTGGAGGTACTTCACCGAGCTGGGCAGCAATGCCAAGGAGACGGTGGATGGGATGCAGCAAACCGAGATCACCAAGCAGCTCGAGTGAGCAGAGCCGCGGCGGCGGTGCGGGGGGGTGGGGCGTGGCCGGGGGGCGCGGGGGGGGGGGCTGCAGGCACTTCAGCCATGGCGCTGACTTCCACTCTTTCCCCAGCACCCTGTTAAAGAGCAACCTGCGGAACATCCAAACGTACGCCGAGGACCTGCAGCGGAAGCTGGTGCCCTTCGCCACGGAGCTGCAGGCTCGGCTGGCACAGGACTCGGAGCGACTGAAGGAGCAGATCCGGCAGGAGCTGGCAGAGCTGCAGGCCAAGATGGCTCCCTATGCCGACGAGGTTCACCAGCAGATCGGCACCAACATCCGCCAGCTGCAAGCCAAGATGAGCCCCTACGCCGAGGAGCTGCGCTCCAAGGTGGACCGCGGGGCCGGGGAGCTGCGGCGGGCGCTGGAGCCCTACGCCACCGAGCTGCGGGACCGGCTGCAGGACAACGCTCAGAGCGTCCAGGCCTCGCTCGGCCCCTACGCTGACCGGCTGCAGCAGCAGATCGACGGCGGGGTGGAGAAGCTGAAGGAGCAGCTGGCCCCGCTGGCCGACGAGCTGAAGGCACAGGTGGGGCAGAGCGTGGAGGAGCTGCGGCGCGGGCTCAGCCCCTACGCCGGGCAGGTGCAGGACGGCCTCGACCGGCAGCTGCGGAGCCTGACGCTGCAGATGGAGAAGGCGGCGGAGGAGCTGCGCACCCGCATGGCCGCCAGCTCAGAGGAGCTGCGCGCCCAGCTCAGCCCGCTGGCCCAGCAGCTGCGGGAAGCGGCCGGCAGCGATGCTGAGAGCCTGCGGCAGCGGCTGGCCCCGCTGGCCCAGCAGCTGGACGAGCGCGTGGGGCAGACGCTGGAGGCTTTCCGGCAGCAGGCAGCCCCCTTCGGGGAGATCTTCGGGCAGCAGCTGGTGCAGCGGCTGCAGGAGATGCGCGGGAAGCTGGACTCGGGCGCGGCTGGTGTGGAGGATCACCTGGAGCTGCTGGAGAAGGAGGTGCGGGAGAAGGTGGCCGCCTTCCTCAGCACCGCCCAGCCACCAGCAGAGGAATGAGCCCCGCTCGGTGCTGCGGGGAGGGGACGCGGGGCAGCCAGCTGCCCCCCTGCACTGTGAGCACTCCCGGCCGCCACCCACGGCAGAAATAAACTGGCCCCTTGTGACACACGTGCTGGTCCCTGTCCCTCCTTCTCTGCAGCATCCTGCCACCCTGCCCTGGGATGGGCATCCTGGGCACCTGTCCAGCTGCTCCATGGGGAGGGCCCCACTCCAAATTCGGGTCCCAGGGCACTTGGGGGATGGGACAGCAATGGGCCCGGGCGGGTGGGGGTCTCCGTCCCTGGGGCAGTGGCAGCCAGGTGAGCCCATCGGGCAGCGTGGGCTCAGGGCAGAGGACGTCACCTCTCTGTGGTGCCACAGCAGCTCGGTGGCACCCTGGTGGTTCCAGAGGGGCCAGAGCTCAGCACAGGGCCGAGCATCCCCCTGGCAGCAGGGCCAGCTGCTGCTGGGTCTCTGCAGGCTGCACAGGGTGGGTGACAGACACCTTGTCCCCCTGACCCCACATCCCTGGCTGGGCACAGCAAGAGGGCCCTTGTCCCCAGGAGCTTCCCAGCTGAGGGAGAAGGGAAGGGGACTGGAGCTACAGCCAGAGCCAGCGCCCTGAGCCACTCTGCAGGGAGGTGCCCTGCAAGGGTGGCTCCCATGGGTGATGGTGGCAGGAGCCGTGGGATGGGAGTGTGGCCAGGGCTGCCAGTGGCCACCCTGTGTCTCCATGGGCAAGGGAGCAGAGCGGACTTTGGTACCACAGGAACCTCGGTGACCACTCAGAGCTTCACCCCTGAGGTGCAGTGGACTTTGCCCAACACCACCGGGCACCTGCACCCCGGCCCTGCCAGTCCCAGTGGGTCCCCGCTGGCTGGGCTGCTCTGGTGCAAACACCACAGCCCAGTGTCAGCAGGAATCACGGAGGGAACAGGAGCCATCTCACCCTGTGCCCGCTTCTAGAGCCGGGCCCGTCCTCCCACACCCCTTCTGGCCCCATCCCCAAGGTCCGGGCGCCCTTTCTGCCAGCGTGGGCTGCGAGGCCCTGTGGCAGGAGCTGCAGCTGGTGTCCCCAACCCCGTGACACTGCTCCGCAGCCCCTTGCCACCCTGGCAGCTCCCGGCCACCGTTTGCCCTGCACTGCAAAGGTCGCCGTTGAGGGCAGGGTCATCCTCGTCCCCAGCAACCAGCAGAGCCAGCAGCGAGGGCTCTGGGCTGGCGGTCAGATGACCGACCCCCACGTCAACTCCGGGGAACGTCCCAGGACCTCCACGTCGTGTTTACAGGGAGTGAGGTCCACAAAGCCCAGCCCTGCGATGCGCCTTATCGCCGGCTCCTCGGCCTCCCGCCGCGGGGACGATATAAAGGGAGACAGAGGGACGCAGGAGGTGACCAGGAGGCAGGTGACGGGTGGGGGACAGTCCCACGGAGCCAGGGGCGCGGTGCTGGTGGGAAGCAGCGAGGGGGGGCCCCGCGCCGTGAGCTGACGCTCCCCCTCTCCCCCTGCAGCGTGGCGGCCCCACCATGGCTCCGAAGGCTGCGCTTCTCCTCACCCTCCTGGCCACCTTGCCGGGTGGGTGCCGGGCATGGGAGCTTGCTGGGCAGGGGGTGGTGGGCAGCAGGGCAGGGCAGGGGGTGGGCAACGCCATGGCCACCCTGTGAACTGCTACCTCCTGCCCGCAGGGTCGCTGGCCGAGCCGGCCCGGAGCGACTTCTGGGGGTACCTCAGCCAGCTGACCAGCAACGAGGGCACGGAGCATGGGCTGGGCGGCAAGCTGGGCAGGGATGCCGTGTGAGTACCCTGCAACCCGGGCTGGGCTGGCTGCTGCCATCCTGGGGCCCCCCAGCAGCACCCCCCTGGCCCCCAATTCCCTTCTCCTGGGGACGGGAAGGGTCATGGCTGCCGGAGGTCGGCCTTTATTAGGGGTGTGCTAGGGCAGAGCGGAGGCGCTGCGGTAAGTCAGGGACATGCAGCCACTCCATCTGCTGTCTCACGCAGGAACCTGAAGGAGAACATCCAGGATGGGGTCAGCTACGTGGGGAACTTCCTGGAGAAGCTGTCGCCCCTCAACAGAGGCATCCAGCCCCAGCTGGACCAGGACTCAGACAGCCTGCGGAAAGTCATCAGGAGAGAGCTGGAGAGCCTGAGGGTGAAGCTGTCCCCGTACGTGGATGAGGTCCACCACAAGGTCGGCAAGCACCTGGAGGAGCTTCGCTATCAGCTGCAGCCCTTCACGGAAGAGCTCCTGGACCAGGTGTCCCTGAAGGCCCGGGAGCTGCGGCGGCACCTCCTGCCCAGCCGGGAGGCCGCGGCTCAGCTCCTGGCGGGTGCGGACGAGGTGCAGAGGTTCATGGCTCACTATGCCGACAAGCTCGCGTTCCACACCGAGCAGGTGAAGGGCATTTTCCACCCCTACGCGGACAGGCTGGTGACTGAGATCCACCGCAACGTGGAGGAGCTGCACAGAAACGTCAGCCCTCACACCCAGGCCAGCCCGGAGCAGCTCAACCGGTCCATCCAGGAGCTCTCCGCCAGGCTGACCCAGAGCGCCAGGGCCCTGCACCAGCAGATCCAGGGGAACCTGGAGCGGCTCCGGGAGAAGCTGAGCCCGTACCCGGGCAGCCTGCGGGAGCGGCCGGCTCCGGCCGAGGAGCTGGCCCGGGAGGTGCAGCGGCGGGTGGAGGAGTTCCGGAGGGACACGCATCTCCGGATCCAGGCCTTCGGCCGGGCCCTGGACCAGGAGACGGAGGAGATGCGGCTGAAGCTGCTGCCGGGGGCACCGGGCGCGGGGCAGCCGCCGGAGGGGGACCCGCCACCGCCGGTGGAGGACCTGCGGGCCCGTCTCGACGCACTCTGGCGAGACCTGGCGCGCAGCCTGGGCGAGCGGGGCGGGGGCGGGGACGGGGCCGAAGCCCGCTGAGGAGCCGGGGGGGGCCGGCGGCAGGGCCGGGATGGGGGGGCCGGACCGTAATAAAGGCGCCGCCATCGCGCCCCTGCCTCACGTGACCGCGCCGCTCACGTGACTGCGCCGCGCGGTCGTCGTCGGCAACATGTCGGCGCTGGGGGCGGTGGAGGCGGCGGGAGGAGGTGGTGGAGGTGGCGGAGGGGGGTCTCTGTTCCGGCCCCTCAGCGCCGAGGACGGCGAGCAGCGGCCGGCCGAGATCGAGTCGCTCTGCATGAACTGCTTCCGCAACGTGAGGCGGCGGCGGCGGGGCTGGGCCGGGCCGCGGCGGGCCGGGCTGGGCTGGGGGGGCCGGGCCGGGGCTGCGGCCGCCTCCGGGCCCAGCAGGGATCGGGTGGCTGCGGGTCGAGGACGGAGCCTGCGCGGGTATGGGGTGCAGGCCTGATGGAACAGCTAGGCCTGGGCCACAGCGGCCGATGGTTCCGGTGCCGGCGGCTGTGGGGCGAGCGAGGCCGGGAGCGCGGAAGAGCCTGCGGGGCCCGCGGCTTGTCCCGGAGCGGGGAGGTGGCGGCGGGAGCGGGAAGGCCGCGATGCGAGGGGCAGGCGGGGGATCTGGAGAGACGGATCCGGCCGGGGGTCTCGGGTGTTAAGAGCAGCGGCTGGGCCCGGGAGGGGCTCGTGCCTCGCGGTGGCGGCGGCGGGAATGGGGGCGTGGGCCGAAGAGCGCCCGGAGGAGTCGGGTTCCCACGAGGCCCCTCGCTGCCGCAGGGCGTGACGCGGCTGCTGCTCACCAGGATCCCCTTCTTCAAAGAGATCATCGTCAGCTCCTTCGCCTGCGACAGCTGCTCCTGGTCCAACACGGAGATCCAGTCTGCAGGCCGCATCCAGGAGCAGGGCGTGCGCTACACCCTGGCTGTCACCTCCCGGCAGGTGAGCGGGGTCCCCTCCTGCCCCAGCAGCGGGGCTGGGGTCGCCCGCGGGCCAGGGCGTGGGGAGCTGCCTTGCACGTGCCTTGGGCATGCGTTCGTCCCTCACAGATGAAGCAATAAAGTGTTTTATCTCCCGTGCCCCTTGAGGAGATGCCGTTACTCGTTTGGTGGTGACCATTTAAAGGGCAAACCACGTGTGTTCCCTGGGGCGCCCCAGCGCAGTCCCGCAGCCTGCGGGAGCTGCCGGACCCCCCAGGGATTCTCATGCCACTCCCTGACTGTCATCTCCAGGACATGAACAGGGAGGTGGTGAAAACCGACTGTGCCACGGCACGGATTCCTGAGCTGGACTTCGAGATCCCGCCCTTCACCCAGAAGGGAGGTGGGTGCACGGGGACACTGGGTGCACTGGCTCGGGCCCCAGCCTCCTGTCCCTTGGCTCCAAGGAGCTCGTTGGGGTCGGTGTGGGGAGGCTGCTGATGCGGGGCAGCTGCAGGAGGCTGGGTGGGCTGTGGTGGATTTACTGATGCCATTATTGCTTCTGTTTTGCTTCCTTACCCAGTTCTTACCACCATCGAAGGGATCATCGACAGGGCTGTCGCAGGCCTGGAGCAGGACCAGCCCCTCCGTAGGGTAAGGCGCTGTGAGGCAGGGAGGCTCTGCAGGAACACCCCCTTGGGAAAGGCACATGGTGTTCATCAGTTTTAGGGGCTGTGGGGCCCGGGCTGGTGTCAGCACCTTCCCCAGCCTGCGCTGCCCTGGCACCGCTCGCTAACGGCCCCTTCTTCGCAGACCACGGACAGAGAGGTGGCGGATAAAATCGACGAGTTCATCAGTAAACTGAAGCGGCTGAAGGAAGCAGGCTCCCCCTTCACCTTCGTGAGTACGCGTGCAGGCGCAGCCCCTTCCCGCGCCAGGGCGGCTCTCGGAAGCTTCCTCCTCCCGCAGGTCATCGACGATCCCTCGGGGAACAGCTTTGTGGAGAACCCTCACGCGCCGCAGAAGGACGATGCTCTGGTGGTCGCTCACTACAGGAGGACTCCCCAGCAGGCTGCCATGCTGGGGCTGGAGGTACTGGGCAGCTGTGTGCTCAGCTGGCAGCACGGGGGGAGGCCAGCGGGGCCCTGCTGGGAGCAGGGCCCAGCGGTTCCCTCGCTCTCTGGGACACCCTGAGTTGAGGAGCAGGAGTTAATGGAGCTTCTGGTGTCTTCCCTCTTGCAGGGAGAGGAGCTGGATGAGAAGCCAGCGGACCCTGCAGAGGATCTGAGGAATGAGGTGGGCACTTGGCAGTGTGGTGGCAGCTGCCGTTGGGGCACTGGCACCTGGGCCGGGCTGGCCGGGCCTTTCCAACGCTCCTTTCCCTTCGGTGACCCAGGTGCTGCAGTTCAACACCAACTGCCCCGAGTGCAATGCTCCTGCCAACACCAACATGAAGTTAGTGCGTATCCTTCCGGCAGGGCGCGGGGGTGACCGTCCCTCTGTCCCCTCCAGCTGCACCCCAAGGCACAAGGGAGCTATTTCCAGTAGAGCCTGTCAGGGTGTGGGTCTGTGTCAAGACTTGCCCGCGGTGCCTCGGGAAGGACAGGGGCTGTGCAGGGGCCCAGGCTGCTGCTTTCAGGCTTCCCTGCTGTTGAGTTTTCCTTGAGCCTCTCACCCAGAAATCCCCCACTTCAAGGAGGTGATTATCATGGCCACCAACTGCGATTCCTGTGGCCACAGGACAAACGAGGTGAGCTGGGAAACTTCCAGCCCCTTTTCGGGGGGCTGAGGTGGTCTGGGCCTCTGCAGGTCGGTGTTTCTCGGGGTCCCTGGACTCTGCTTTGTGGCGCAGATGTGCGGGGGTGGGGGCCCCAGCAGCAGGAGGTGCCCTGTGCTGGGCACAGCAGAGCTGCTGCCATCAGGGTGGTGGCTTCTGTGAGGCCAGGTTGGGCCTGACCCACCTTCCTGGAGGCGTGGGGAGGAGGGTTTGGTGCCAGAGAGCTCCAGTTGGCACCAGTCAGCCATTTCCGTGCCTGTGCGAGTCCCCTGGGTGCTGCCTCCCGTTTGGGGTGCCCTCTGACAGCAGCATGGCCGAGGCGTGACAGGCCCTGGCACTGGCTGCTGGGTGTTCCAGGTGAAGTCGGGAGGAGCAATCGAAGCGCAGGGCACCAGGATTACCCTGAGGATCACAGACCCTTCGGACATGACAAGGGACATTCTGAAGGTAGGGTGGCAGGGCCGGGGGTCCAGCTGTTGTCACCGTCCCCCACCCCACGCACTCACGAGCTGCTCGCCCTCGCAGTCGGAGACCTGCAGTGTGGAGATCCCAGAGCTGGAGTTCGAGCTGGGGATGGGAGCACTGGGAGGGAAGTTCACCACACTGGAGGGGCTGCTGAAGGACATCAGGGACCTGGTGAGTGGTCCTGCACTGCTGCCTGGCAGAGCTCGGCCCCCTGCATTGGTGTTGGGCTGCGGGGCGGCTGTGGCTGAGCGGGTGGCTCTGCTCTGCAGGTGGAGAGGAACCCCTTCACCCTGGGGGACAGCTCCACGCCCAGCCAGGCAGAGAAGCTGCAGGAGTTCCTTGGGAAGCTGCAAGAGGTGAGGAGCACGCTGCTGATTCTTCATGCGCCACAATGGGGTTGTCACTACTGTTGCTGTACCCAAACCCCTTGTCTGGCTGTGCCTTGCCTGTTGTACCCTCTCTGCCGTCACCCCACCCGCCTTGCCAAGCTGCTGCTGGTTTGAGCTGAGGAAATGTTCCTTCTGGCTCGAGTGCTGTGACCGTCTCCGTGCCAGAAGTGACCCAGGATCAGGAAGAGCCTTAACGCCCAATGTGCTCTCGTTCTGCAGGTCATTGAGGGGAAGACCAAGGTGCACTTTGTCATGGACGACCCCGCAGGGAACAGCTACCTCCAGGTACAGCGATGGGGACTTGCAAGCTCAACTCCCTGAGGTCTCCTGAGTGGGTGGGGGGGGGATTTTTCTTCTGTAGTTGCCTGGTGTGTGTTGGAGGGCAGCGCTCCCTTGGGGGCTCCAGTACTGAGGGCCTTGGCCAGGGAAAGGAAGTGGGGGGAGGGGGGATGGGGTGAGGGAGGATGAGAGTGGGTGGTGTCTGCTCCCTGGGATGAGGGTCTGGGGGGAATGGTCTGGTCTGGCTTGAGCTGTGCTCTCCAGGGGCTGGTGGATGAGACTTGCCCTTGGCAGGGGGTTGAACTGTGTCCAAGGCCCCTTCCTGGGGTGCTGCTGCCTGTGGCTTTGAGGAGAGGAGTGTGAAAGAAGCCTGTCTCGCCCCCCCAGAATGTGTACGCTCCAGAGGAGGACCCAGAGCTGACTGTGGAGCGCTACGAGCGATCGTTTGAGCAGAACGAAGAGCTGGGCCTGAATGACATGAGGACGGAGGACTATGAGCCCGAGGGAGCCCTGGGCCGGTAGCTGGGCCCAGCTGGACCCCTGTAGAGGCTCTGGGGAATAGGACTTAATAGGGGCTGGGGCCTCTCTCCCCTTCCTGGACTATGCTGGGGGAGCTGCTCCCTGTGGAGGCTGCAGGGATGGGCGCTGGGGCCTCCCCTGGAGCCGCCCTGCTGGGGGCGGACGTGAGGGGGGGGGTGTCGCGTTGGGACCCCGAATAAAAGGTGTGAATGGAGGCGCCGTGTCCGCCCCTCCCTCTGCTGGCCCCGCCCCTTC
>JANHGN010015374.1:7884-21503 GCA_024605025.1 Megaceryle maxima | reverse complement strand
AGTTTGCGTGTGGCGGGGCGGCCCCGGTGGCCGGTACTCACGGTGCGGGTGCCGGCGGAGCTGGCGGCGTGCGGGGAGCAGGGGAGTCCCGGGCGTGCTGGCCCCGCTGCGCGCCCGCGGCTCGCATGTAGCAGAGCGGGAGGCGCCGGGGGTGCGAGGGAAGGAGCAGTGCTGCCTCTCAGTGCCGGCTCTCATCAGTGAATGAGCCTCCACTCTCCCAGGGACTCCCGGCTCCACACACACACACACACACACTCGCACACGGAGCCGGGCTGAGCACTGCATACATTAGGGCACTCGGGCAGTATGGGAAATGCAGTCCAGGACCTGGCGCCCACCCGCCAGGCGCAGCCCCCGGAGTTGCCCAACTGGGGCGTCGGGGAAGCTGCTCCCCTCCCAGAGACGCCGCTTCTCCCTCAGCCCCTTCGCACCGGTGCCGTCCACCCTCCGTTCGTGCCTGGCACCGTCGTGTTTTCCACCGTGCAGCTCCCTCTCGAATTGCGGCGGGTCGCTGCAGGGTACACCCCGGGCAGCGGCACCCACCCCTCACCCCTCCGGCCCTGGAGCAGCCGGCACCCTCTCGGGATGCCCTCGGGCACCCAGCCTCCCCCCATGCACCCTGCTGCGTCTCCCGCCGCCCCGGGGTGCCCAGGGATGGGCAGATCTAATAACATCCCCAAATTGTCCCTGGACAGCCACAGCCGAACCAGAGAGCAAATTAGGGACTTCACACTGGCAGTGTTTCTGGAAGTGCCACATGCACACGCCGCACACTCACCGCTATTTTAGTGTTTCCCGGATGCTCATCGCAGCTCTGCACAGACCTTGTCTGTGGGACACACACGCTCCACCTTGGCCACAGGCAACTGTCCTGCCAGCCAGAGAGCTGTCCTGAGCAAAAAACACCGGTCGTAGGGGATGGGAGAGCCTGTTTTAGATGGGGGCCCAGATGAAACACTTGTCCCATTGTTTATTGTGAAGTACACCAGGGATTGATCCAAGACACTTATTTATTCTACCCGAGAGGGAATGGTTTTGTTCTTCAACTGCTAAATAATTTCAGGTTGTTGAAAAGAGTATGGGCAGCATTTTTTTGGCTCTTACCTAACTCTGCACTATCATTCTCAAAATATGGCCACGCAATGCAATAAACACTGAAAATAATAAATCTTCTCCATCACCATCATCAACCACTTGGGCTATACCCCATGTGAATAAGAATACCCCATGAGAATAAGAGGGATTATGTGCTTGTGGCACACAACGACTTTTGTGCAAGCAGTGACTCATCACTGAAGGATACGGGATAGTTTTGCCTGTTACTCCACAGGATCACTGCAAGCTCCAGCCCCTATTAAGGTGTCCATGGGCACAGAAGCAAACGTGGCCCTGGGTCTTAACTGGGTGCATTGTGCAGACCATAATGGTTTGCTTTTACACTGGGCTAAAGCTCATCCATCCTTTCTACGGCACTTCAGAGACAGGTCTTATGCAGCCAGAGTGCTTGCATGCCTTGGGAATGGTAGAATCTTTGGGAAAGGTAGTAAATGCAGGGGAAAAAAAAAAAAAAAAAAAAAAAGGCTTATTTTCACACTTAATTTCAAAATAGAATGATGTGGAGTTTCAAGCTCCTTGAGCACCTGCATGAAGAAGCTTCAGGTACTTTATGTAACCATCGGTAGCTCGGCTTCCTGCTCTGACCTGCAGCTCAGCCATAGCCTGATGATGCTCCACAAAAAGAGTGCGCTGCCCCTTCCAGGCATCTGTTCCACTGCTGCTTTCCTGCACAGCACATGCAGCAGCGAGGATGGCAGGGCAGGCAGCAAGCGCTGCCTTCCTGCATGGATCAGCCATGGCACAAGGGTCAACGTGGGCTCAGGTTCCTGAGCTGCGTTTCTGCTTCATGCGAGAACTGTCCTCTAGCTACACCAGGTAAAAATCTCTCGCAATTGGGAGCAAATGTTACTCTGCTTATATTCTGCTCAACACCTTGCAGTTACCCCTTGATTAACCAAAGTTAATCTTGGGGGATTGGTCATTTGTAACACCTCTTTGGAAATAGCTGCCCCAGGGGCTGGACATGCCCCAGCACACGAGTCTGCATGGTTTGTGTGGGGACACGGAATTCATTTGCACCACGCACATTTCCAAGGCACTCATTCTGCTGCATGCTGCACACCAAGAGGATCAACCAGTTGAGGACTTCAGTAAATATTCCATAGGGTAGTATAGATAAGCCAAATTTTAAATAAAATCAGAGTTTTGATACACTTCAGGAAGCCACATTAAAACCCAACCCTTATCTCCCAGGGATCTTGGGAAAAACACTCAGCCACAGCTCAGCTTTTGCTACAGCTTCAGAGTTGCAATTACAGAATTCTTTTTTTTTTTTTTTTTAAGGTTTTTTTTTGTAGAGGTTTAAAAAGTGCTCTTATTATAAAGCTGTATTCTCAGTACTTACAACACCATGAAAAATGATCCCTCAGATTTAAACTTCGTTCTTTTGTTCTTAGTCAAAAAAAGCAGTATTTATTTATTTATTTATTTACATTTTCATTTCTTTAGTATGGAAAAAGGGATCTGAACCCTGTGCTGGTGTCCAATTTATGCTAGCTGAGAATCACGCTCCATGTTTTGAGGCTTGAAAAAAAATTATTCAGCTTTATTTAAGTTTATGCTACTGCACCGTTACACAAGAACTTAATACAGTTTGGATTCGGGGAAAAAGTCTGGCATTTAGCTAGCTTCTGTGAGCAATGTCTTCAGAGGAAATTGAGAAGATACACTCAAGTTATTTATATTTGTAATTACCATTAATCTGTATTACTAATGAGGGTTTTGATCCTGAAAATGGATCCATAAACATGGACTCCTGCACCACTATGGAGCTGTGATACGCACCGAGGCCCATAGGAAAGATTTCTACTGAAATATATTCTACACTGATAATTTGGACCCTAAAATAACTTCCAACATCTGATGTAACTTTGTGTGTATTGTTCGTCTCTAAGAGTAATAGGGGACACCTCCATTGCTTGCTTTCTTTTCTTTTTTTTTGGTGCATTTAATATTTAAACGAAATTTGTTATGGCCTATCACAGTGCCGTACCTTCCCTTTGCAAATGCTGTTCTAAATACTGAAGTCGAAATTAAATAAATATCTAAAATCCTGAACCTACAGAGTTGCGCACACAGACTTCAAGAGGATTACCAATAATACATAAAGTCAAGTGGAGATGTAAAATTCCACCACAAAAAAAAAGTGCCATGACTGGGAGCCCACTGAATTCTTACAATGCCAACATATCACTCGTAACACAAGAGACCCCCTCGCTCATCAGGATGTTCTCTAGCTGCTCTTCTATGAAATAAGATTAAGGAAGATGATAAATTGTAGCAGCAGCTACAGAAAGCATGGGACAAAACTGCAGCATCCCAGCATCGCACTGGGATGCCAGGACAGTGCAGCGTGTTTGCTGGGGACCACACTGCTGCGATGCTGGGGGTCCCCTGAAAAGTGACACCCCAAGAAAGCACCAAAATTACGCAGGTACAAGACCACGTCCTGAAGTCACTGGCATCGTCACTTCCACTGGACCCAGGGACTCCCTTGCATCCTTTCACCTGCAGTAGGGGTGGAAAAGGGGAAAATGGCCACTTTAATGAATTAATTACTTAAAATGAAACTTTTCATCACAATTATTCTTCCAGGCAGCCGTGGGTCCCCGCGAGGTGTGGGTGGCTGGCGGGTGTAATCTCCATGCCCTCTGCTGGCTACAGCCAGCGTGTCTCAGCAGCGTGCCACCACCACCCTGCCCTCTCAGCTCCTCCTCTCCGGAGAGAAGATGCTGAGAAGTGCTGCCAGGGGTGCTAGTCCCTGCTGGCCGATGGTTTTTTTTTGGTCTCCTGGGTTTATCAGAGCTGTGGTTTAAGTGTCAATTAGCTGGTGACTACACACCGGGAGGACAGGAGCTTGAAGCCTCTGGAGGCAGCCATGTCTCGCTCTGTGATGCTGTTAGCAAGGACATCTGAGATGAAGATTGACCTGCGTGAATGGGAGAATTATTCTGGTCTTAGCATCTGATCTGGGCTTTACTATAGTGATGGGGGTAAAGATCGTCCCATAGCTCAGGGAGAGCTAATACGGGATTTCTTCGCCTTCTGAGCCATCTGTGACTGCCCTCTGCCAGCCCGCTTTCTCTTGCAGAGGAAAGATCTGGCAGAGGCAGGGTTGAAATCATGCTATCTGCCAGAAGTTTGAAATTTAGAGCTGGCGTACTCTCAGTGACCAGTCCTCCCAGAATGACAGAACAGTCCTTTAGATGACTTGTTGATCATAGGACTGGTAGTGAGAAAGCATCCTGCAGCCTAGAAAACTTCTATAGCCAGCAGGTACAGGTGTCCCTTTTTCATCGTCACCATCACCTTGACCTCTTCCAAGATCTGGAGGAGAGCAAGGAGAACCTCCTGGTTCTGCTTCTCAGGGCATGTTGCAAGATGCCATTTCCCTTTTAAATCTTCCTCATCAACAAATCTCAACAGCAAGGGTGGAGACCATGCCCAGGACTTTGCAGCTGAGTTCTAGGTGTCCTTTATAAATCGTTGTCCTGAGGTACTATTTCTTAGATGACCTTCCCCTTGGATATTTCCTTCCCTAAAAAGGAGGTTGCAGACTGTGTGGCAGACACCTGACAAGTAACTATTATCAGCCCAGCCTGTCCAGGAACACTGCTCACAAGTGAACCATATTATCATCGAGCCATATCATCATTTCCAAAGCTGAGGCCTGACCCAGATGCTTAGGATAAGGTGTCCAGAGCCCTAGATGAGGCATTTCTAGGACACTCTTCTCCTGAGGGAAGTTCTCCCTGCTAGCCAAAGCTGTGTGACCTAAGCACATGCAGCACCCAACATCTTTTCCTATCGATTATTTCTAACGTTTGCTGTTGCAACACTGGTCACTTGTTTTCTGCACTCTTTCTTTCAGGGCTTTTTTGAACCCCTCTCTGAGCAATATCCTGTTGCTATGAGTTCCACAGGCTAATGGTGTGGAAAAATATTTCCCTGTGACAAGAGCTACACCTGTCCAACCCCCCTTCTGTGCACCATCCATCACACTGACAGCATAGGTAACTTGCCCAGGATCATGTCAAAGCGTGAAATAGCTATAAAGGCAAAGCATATGTGTTTGTCATTTCTGTCATTAATGGGATCAAGTAAAACTAAGGCAAAGCTATTGAACTGTGCCTTGGAAGCCAGGGGAAGCTGAAGCCATGTCCGAGAGCAGCTCAGAGTGGTGGCTCCTGCTTTGGCCCATGGAAAGTGCACAGGGTGAGCAACACTTCGCTCCTCTTACTTATTCCTTGGTCTTTGCTGTGACTGCATCCCATGGAACATGTTGGGTTTGCTTTCAGCACCCCAACAGGCTGCACAGCCTGGTGCAGGGGCAGCACTGCCTCCAGAGCCTGGGGGAACGTGGGGCTCCCTAGTTTAGCAGGAACACCAGTTCGGTGAGGGGCTGGAAACAACTGCCACCTTCCCTTTTAGCCAAGCAAGCAAACCTGAGCAGGACTGATCTAGTGAGCTTTTAAGGCAGCTCTCTGGTGTGATTAGTTAGAGCCTAACATGAGATAAAATCAATTGGAAACTTGTGTGAGTTAGGGCTGCTCTCATCAGTCAGAGTTTGCAGCAGCCAAGTGCAGCATGATTGTTATTAATATCTGCTATAGATGTATAAGCTGAAATGGGGCTTTACAGTAAAAAGAAAGACAAGCTGCTCTTTCCCAAGAACATACAGGTTGCAGATCTAATTTAGAGCCGTGCTGAGCACTCCACACATCTGTAGAAAGAGGAACTGACTGTTCTTAGGAGAAAATACATCGGTGCCTTACATGCACGTGCATTTTCTCATCATACCACGCAACACAGAGGGACGTTGTTTAGGAGTTCAGAGTGCTCAGCCTTACAATGTTTGCAGAAGTGCATTAGGTGTTAGCCAGCTCACATGCCATAGGTGACTTAAGACAAGCCTGTGGCTTATGCCTGTCTTCTTTCACAGGAAAATGCTTTATGCCGATGCAGTCAGTCCTGTGTAAGGCTGGACCTCGGCATCAGCTGTAGTGCTCACCACTGTGACTGCTGTGATAATTCCCATGCTGCGATACGAATGGGATTGCACCATAAACCCACACACCTTAGCCGTGCTGATGGCCAAGCCCACATAATAGCCCAGTGCTTTGGTGCTAATGATCCAGTGTTTATGGTGGCCCACAGCACCGTTGTCATGCCAACCAGATGGGATTTCTCCCTAGGAAAAAAAAATAATAAACAAATAAATAAATACTTTCCTTCCCTAGACTGATCTGGCTGTTTAATAGGAGTTGGAGGTTAAATGTGAAGGGGTGAAAATCCAGGCTGAAATAACAAGCCAGCCTCTGTTCGATGAGAGAAGAGTGAAATGTCTTTCGCTCTCTCCATCCCCTCTGTCCTTTGCACAGGATGCTGCAAACCTGCTCTCCAGTGAAGCAAATCCCTTCTGTGGCAGGGCATGGGAGTGGAGATTTCTGCCTAATCAGTCCCTCCCTGGGTATTTGGTTCAGGCCAGGGACTTCCATGCTGAACCCTCCCAATCCTGGTCCCACAGCTGGGTGACCCCAGCACAGCCACAGCACTAGGAAAGCCTGTCCCATGAGCACACAGCAGCCTGCCTAGCCCACCTTCCCTGCCCCAGCAGATCTGGTGCCCCAGCAGAGATTTTGGACTCTCTTGTGCCCATCAGGGTACTCACGGGAGGGAGGGTGCTGCTGCAGACCCAAACGAGCCTCACTCCTCCTCGCAATCCTCCCTTCCCTCTCTGAGAGGGTGCTGTGCTCCAGAGCTCCAGCAATTCCTTATCTCCAAACCTGGCTTCAGAGACTGTTTTCACAGCCTCTTCTTACAATCTTGAAAATTCTTACTGAGTTAGACTTACTGAGTTAGACGCCTGCTGCTGATTTCCAGGACTTTGTGCCTGGTTCTCACTGTTTCCCTCCTGGGAAATTACCCATCCTCCTCCGAGCATCATGTCTTCTTTCTACCCATCTTCTTCATGAGTCACTTCTCACTTGTGTTTCCTATTCCTTTTTCTTGCCCCTCTCTTGTCCTTTAATCCAGCTCACATGACTCTAGCAGTAAATTATTATATATCATATGTTATAGTAGGCAAATATGTGCAACATGTTAGCTTTCTGTAGGACACGAACCTGTTCAGAAACTGATACACTCCAGATCTCTTTATCTTGGCCCAGCTTTATCTTTAGCGAGCTTTTTATGCCATCCAGTCCCAATGCTCCATGTGCTATCACTCAATCCCGGTGCCCCCATCTCACCACCTTTCCGATGCCTGCCTCAATTGTTGGAGGAACATCTCATTGCACCTGCAGTTTTCCTGTGGACCTCAACCTGCCAAGGGATCAATAAGGCAGAATTTACCAGAATTCACAAACTGATTCAGATAACACAAATAGCTTGAATTTTAACAGCAAATGTTAATAACAAGCCTTGGAAGAGGCATGGACCAGTAGCTGGTTTGAAGAGGAAACTGGCCCAAGGAATGGCTACTCCTGCCAGTGTAGTTTCCCCTTGCAAGGTTTCCTGAATGATGCTGTGACTTCTGCCAGTGCCCCTGCTGGGGCAAGTCATGGATTGGGTAAGCTCTAGGTCTGGGCCATCTCCAGCCTCCTGTGTTTTTGACTCTAGACAAAATTGAAGGGAATGAAGGGGATGCAGGTTTCAAAAATTCAGTGACATCATCCCAAATAAGGCACTTCAGAGTTGAGAGCTGTCACCTACACACATCATCTCACCTTCCTTTGTTAGTGCTGAGACAGTGAATAAGGTCAGGCAGACAGACTGACTCCCACGTTCCTGCAATGCATCACCCATAGCTCTTGAGGCTGCAGGGAGTCTGTATTAATTCCTCCCTGTTGTATGCAAAGTATGTGAATGGTCACTTCTTCCAGTCCTGTGTTTTTAGGCTCGTTTTCAGGAGAGTCCTTTCCATCCGTCCTTCCACTGGTCCATCAAGCCACCTGTGCACTGTATTGTCTCTCCCTTAAGGCTCTGCCAATGAGAAATAGTCATAGGTTTTGACAAAGAGATGCTAAATAGACCTGACAACTTGTGTGCTCTTGTAGGAAATCTCAAGCTTTAGCAGCAGCTGGTTCTCTCTCCCACAGGTGTTCTTGAAGCTGAGTCAGGTTTGAATTGTCCTGGAGACATTCAGGGTCTTTCTCAGGTCTTTGCATATGTGGGTAGTTGACCCTGTTGAGTAACGTCATCTCATCAGACAGCAGTGCATGTCCATTGAGATAAGGATGAGCTGTCTTCCATGAGGAGCAATAGGTTTGAAATCAGATTTCGCTTGGTCTTTCTCCTAGAAGCCATTGTTGTGACCCACCCTGCACTGAAATCGTACAGGGATATATTTCAGTGGGCTAATTATAAATTCCCCGTGTCTTGCATTAGCTGGATGCAGAATGCCTGGTGGCATCCTTCATTCGTGGTGTGCACCTCTCTCGCTGCAGGCAAAAGTAATTTCCCCAGCCTGGAAATGTGATTTAATTTGACCTTGTTCACACAGGTTCTGCATCTTTTACATTCCCACCCCCAATGATAAAACAGGATCAGAGGAAATTGCTATGATTCACAATGATGCTCTTGCCTCAGCCTCCAATTCTTCTTGTTCCTTCCTCTCCCTGCATCCCCTGCTCTGCCTACCCAACCACAGCTGTTTTCCTTACAGGGTACTTTTGACTGTAGGTAGAGGATGTAAGAGGCTTGTGAAGATGTGTAACCACATGCTTGTGTCACACCTCCACTGACAGGAGAGACAAACTACTTTCTTTCTTCCTGAGATGCTTCAGGAGTGAAAGAGGAAGAAATGGAGAGGGGGAGTGAAGAGAATTCACAGAAACAAGAGGAGTGCTCTAGGACTTTGTTTCTCAACCATTTTTGTAGCAGATCTACTTGAGAGAATCACCTGTGGTCCCTGCCTGCCTGGATCCACTTCTTCAGCCCTCCAGTGCCTGCTCCGAGGCTGCTGTGGGGTGCTCACCTGCCCCCTCAACTGCCCGAGGGTTGCTGCCCATGGCATTCCCACTTGCTCATCTTCCAGTGCTGCTGAGGTGGTAAGAAGACATTGTCTAGCTTGGATGCCTCAGCCTTGGGCTCCCCAGTGCTCCCATTTAGAGGAGCATCTGCAGAGATCCTTTGCCTCTGCTTGCACAAGTTCAGAAGATCTTGTCTGTGGGAATCCCTCTCCCTTGATTTGATCCTCAACAGTGAGACTTAACAGTGAGCTTCTCTAGGGATGGCTGGCTCTTCTGCTGCGCCAGAGAAGTATTTACAATATAGTTGCTACTTTGGGGAGTCCCCGGGCATGCAAGGTGCTTGGAGAGGCACGCTCTGGCTGTGCATTGGCTGGCTCCACCGGTAAACTTGGGCATGGGAACAGCAAGCCATTTTACACCAGCTCACAAAAGCCGTAAGCGTTGGCCACCAGCAGCAGCAGCGGTGCAGCGCGATGGAAATGCGCTTACTGGGAATGGGGATGGCATCAACTGTCAGTGAAGCAGACAATCTGGCTGCACATGTCATTCAGACTTGTTAACTGTCTGCTGGCTTTTCCTTTTGTTACTAGAGCCTTGGAAAATCTGCTGGGTCCAGTGCCAAATTGTGTGGAACCTTTCCCTCCAAGTGCAGAAGAGTTTTGTCTCATTTTAGGCGTGTGGGACTGTTATTCTTGACAGCAAGATTCAAAGGGGATGAGAAATGTTTGAGACCCCTTAAGAAGAGATCAGAGCTGTTTTTAATATTGCAATAGCTTATTCTGTAGGAGGTCAGACCTGCTCTTTCTGTCTGCTCTTCAGCGATTCACATCGCATGGAATATGGTCTAAACAGGTCATATACAACCCCAGTTGTATGGGGGTGGCTTAGCCAGACAGGAAGAACCTCAGCTGGTCTCTAAAGGACTGGTAGCTACAAGTGTTGAGCTTTTGCACTGAGAAGAGAGCAGGAAGAGGCAGGATGAAGGAGAAGGAGAATGTGTCCTCTATCAGTACTCCGTGAAGTTGGGAAACAGCTGCCAGAGCTGGAGACCACAGTGGATGAAGGACAAGGCACCTGCATTAATGCTTTGCCCAGAATTTGTACAGACTTAGAAAGAGTAGGAGGCTTTTGACCTGGGTGAGGTCCTTCAGAGTGCAGACTTTAAGGCCATGACGTGGTTTTACCCCAACCAGCAACTAAGCACCACAACCACTTGCTCACCCCTCCCTGCCCAGGTGGGATGGGGAGGAGAATTAGAAAAAAAAAATAAGACTTGTGGGTTGAGATAAGAAGAGTTTAATAATTGAAATATAATAATAATGATAATAATAACAACAACAGTAATGAAAAGGAAGATAACAAAGAGAGAGTAATAAGACCCCGAAAAGACAAGTGATGTGCAATGCAATTGCTCATCACTGATGCCCAGCCAGTCCCCGAGCTGTGATCAGGCCCCCTGGCCAACTCCCCCATTTTATATAGCAAGGAAGATGTCCTGTGGTATGGAACATCCCTTTGGCTACTTCAGGTCAGCTGTCCTGGCCATGCTCCCTCCCAGCTTCTTGTACACCTGCTCACTGGCAGAGCACAGGGAACTGAGGAGTCCTTGGCTTAGGATAAGCACTACTTAGCAACAACTAAAACATTGGGGGGTTATCAACATTATTCTCATAATAAATCCAAACCACATCACTGTACCAGCAACTAGGAAGAAAATTATCCCAGCTGAAACCAGGACAGATCAGAAGGTTTGGTTCCGAGCATGGGGTGGGTTGTCTACATGTTGATGGACTGAGCAATGAATCGGTCCAGAGGATGGAGGGTTTTGCTTGCTCTCCATCAGCTCGACCCTTTCTCTGTCAACCAAAGTAATACACCTTGTTCCCTGGAGTTCCCAAATGATGGCTGGTGCCTCTCACACGGAGACAAAGGTCCACCTGGCGCAGCCTGGTCTGAAATCCTACCAGCCTGGCTTTAAGAAGTGTCAGTAGGAGCTTATTCCCAGTCAACTGGACGTTTGAAGACCATAGGGCAAGACTGTCTGTGACGCAGTGAGATCCAAGCACTGCCCACTGCCAAGTAATGTTTTTGTGAGTGAGAGACTCATATAAACCACCCACAGTTTCTACTCATTTTCCACCCCCTGGCCCCAGGCAGCCCGTGTGATGCTGAGCAAGTCTCTTGCTCGCTCTGGCTGCATCTAGACTCGTCTCCATTATTGCACATCGCTGTCATCCTCTCCTGTCGTCACGAGTTTGCTTCCATCCCTCATCTTCCAGCAGGCATGAGCATGCTGATGATCCCCTCCACCCTCTCAGTGTCTCTTGTCTATTTAAACTGCAATGTTTTAGGAGCACTGACATTAACCCTCGTCTGGATTAGCATCGCTCTAATGTAAATAATATTAGTTACATTATAGATGTTTCTGTAATTAGAGTTCCTATTTCTATAGGCATTTAAACACCTCTTCTCCTCATTTGACAGTCATGTTATTTGATTTGTGTTCTCCTGATGTGGAGATCGGTACAGAAACCTTTTTATCTCTTCTGATGAACGGGTTTAGACTATGATTGGATTTGATTTTTTTAGAACCATGTGTAGGGAGGAGCCCACAGATAGCAGGTATGATTTGAGTAAGGTGGGATACTGCCCCAGAATTTGAATGGAGGTTAAATAATGTGGCCAAAAGCAGGGTTTTAAACAGCGTGTTTTTTCCAAGGAGCATGAGGTAAGGACAAACCCTTTCAAAAGCAGGGAAAAAAAATAAAACCCCAAACCCAAACTGTCTGACATGTCCTAGCCTTTTGGGAAGAAAACTTGGGCTCCCTGTCCCTGCTCGCCTGCCTTTTGAATGGGACACAGCAGTGCTTGCCAGCACTCTGAGGGAAGCCCACTCATGAAAAGATTTACCAGAGATGATTTTATCAGAGAGGCTTGTCTTGGCAGATGGCTGTGTGTTTTAAATTTAAACAGAGAGGCATAAATAGTAGAAAAGAAAAGAGGGTAATAAGAAAAATATTAAACTGCCCAGTGCAAATCCTTGGGGAACTTCTATTGCAATAACTGACCTCCCATATAGCACCATTTATTTCATACGCTGGCAGCTTTATAGGTACTTGTACAGCTACAGACGAACACCAATTTGCCAGTGCAGTTTGTTTTGATAACTGTTGTTTTCAATAAATCTATATTAAAATCAAAGGGAAAATTAAATAGACCGAAGTCAGTGGCACTAGAGATAAGGTAGCACATTACTACACTGGCCTCCTCAGCTGGAGGAGCTGCCTCTACCTCCAGCGTGGGTCACGGGTGTGATGAATTTCAGTGGTCTCAGCTGTATTTTTTGATGGCAACCAACATATGTGAGAATATTGGGGGCGTGGAGGGGGGAATTTTGAGATTTCAAAGCTCAGCTACGTCACGGCTGTAACAACGGAGGCGGTCTGGGTGAGGATGGACCGTTCACTCTCGCAAGCTCTTTCTCTTGGCTTTCAAAGGACGCTTGGAAGCACAGAGGCCAGGGTCTCCAGCCTTTGGACCCCTCCGCACTGTCTCCCAGGACCCCCGAGGTGTTCCCACCCCTACACAGCAATCCACACAGCTGGTACCTGCGTACAGATAGCAGCAGGAGGTGCCGGGGCTGCAAGTAGTCCCCAGGCAAGTGGGATGTCTGTGTCTCAGGCTTGCCTGGACAAGGCATGTCCTTCTCCTCCCTGCCCCTGGCAGACTAGGTGCCTCTGGTGGCAGAAGGGGAAGTCCTGGTGGAAGAGAGGGAGGAGGGAAGAGAGAATAGAAACTCCTGGGAGAGAGCTGAGAAGGAAGGAAAGAAGAAAGAAAGGAAGGAAGGAAGGAGCGAGCTGGGGAAATGATGGGAGGAAGAGAGAGGCTGGAAAAGGAAAGAGGGTCTCCAAACACTGGAGAGGAAAGACAAAGAGGCAGAAAATAGAACAAACAGAAGGCGAGACAATGGGGAAATTAAAGCAGTGTAGACAGAAGGAGCAAGGATCTGACTCTCAGCCCCTCACACCAGGGAGTAACCCCTTATGCGCCTCCCTCCTGGTGAATTTAGCTGTCCTTTGGAGGTGCGTGGTTCTGCAGAGACCTTCAGTTGGGTGAAAGGAACTGCTCCGGCCAGGAATTTAGGAAATACTCTAAAGACCTAGGCTCTGGACACTGGGAGCAGTAGTGGCGAGTGCTAACCAGGTAATTATTTAGTTTCTATGGGACAGTTTAGAGGATTTTTGGATCCATGAAGATTTGCATAGCACTTAGCATCCTGGTTGAGTCCAAATAAATACAGAACTTAAGAAATTTCATGGTAGAGCAGGTGACTTTTTTTCCAGCAGACCAGTTTTCTACCAGAAAACACTGACTGGAGTAACTGAAAACACTTCTTAGGATCTATCAAAGTTATCCAAGCTTGTGCTGAGAAATTAGCCAAAATGTTCTGTGGGCTTCTCTTCTCTTCTCTTCTCTTCTCTTCTCTTCTCTTCTCTTCTCTTCTCTTCTCTTCTCTTCTCTTCTCTTCTC
>JANHGN010015373.1:20060-33866 GCA_024605025.1 Megaceryle maxima | reverse complement strand
CTTGTCCTCTTTAATGGGCGAAATCACCTATTTAAAATGTTTTGTGTTATAAACCAACCCCCCCCCCCCCCCCCCCCCCAACAGTAAAGTGATTAATGGCAGAACACTTCATTTTCAATTTCTGCTCTTAGGAATGTGTATATTTTGTTGGTTTTCAGAGCAGGAAAAAGTTGATAGGATGGTTCCCATGAAGGGAAAATAAAAAAATTGCTTAGATTGTATGTGGGTTTTGCTCTGGAACTTTATTGTAAGAATTTAAGCTGCGTCCATGGTAATTTTCTGCTACTGTTTTGTTTCCTCTAGACTAGTTTTAGCGCAGGATCTCTCTTCTGAATTAGTAAATTCCAGGGAAGTACTGAAGCCATAAAAGAGTTAGTTATTTAGACTTTGACTGGTCCTTGATATTTGACTTGAGGGTCACTTTTTTGTAGTCTCAGCCTTATTTGTATATTTGAAGTCAGTCACCTTTTTGTCTCAAGAAGACAATACTTATCAAAGCTTTTAAGCTTTAGGTTTGTTTTTATTTTTTTTTCCCATTTTTCTTTTTCCATTCTCTTTCCGATCTCTTCCTGCTGTCCCTTGTCCTTTGTTATATAACAATTCCTTCTAAATCTTTGTTTTACAGATTGAGGAAAGGCCAGAAAAAGACTTTGAGAAGGTAAGAGGGATCTTCTGAATTACTCTGCTGATAGTGCTTTCCTCACGTTCTCTTTGGTAGGTAGAACCTGCAGTGAGTGTACAGAAACCTAGAAAATCCACTGTGGGGCAAAACTTTGAATTATAGGAGCCTTCTGGTACTACTTTTTTTTTTCCTCTCCTCCAAGACAAACTTTTAAACCCCTGTGGTTACTCAGAGGTTAAGTAGTTGACCTTCAATAACAGTTTGCTAAAATTGCTTTAGGCTAAACCATGTGAATACTGGGTTTGTTTATTAGATTTTAATGATGCTATTATGTAAAAATAAATAATAATAAGAGAGGCAGATACTGCAGTAGTGCAGAATTGGCTTAAAGCAGAACCCTCAGTGGAGTAAAACAGTTGATGTGGGTATTGCTGCAGGATAGATAAATAGCTGTGAAAGGAGAGGAGCTTGAGGGGTAGTCAGAAGCACCCACAAAATGTTTTATTACAAGTTTTGAAAAGACCTGGCAAGATGGTACTAGCCCCTAAAGACTGTCTTATTTAGAATTCATGTTTAGAAGCTAAGCCATACAAACTCCTATTTCAGAAGTGTTTAAATACATCTGATCAGCTTTTTTCTCATTAGTTTCCCTCATTATATCTTGATCTTTTGTTTTTTCTTCTTAGAAAGTTAAATTTTAACCAAATTTGCATAATTTAGAAGCACAGGGATTGGTGTAATGTGTATTAAAAAAACCAAAACAAAACCAAACCAACAAGCCCCAAACAAAAACCTCACTCTCCAAAAAAACCCCAAACTACAAATCCACAATGTAGATAGAAAAAAGTTATAACCATTTTTAATGGTGTGTGATTGTAGGGAGCACGTACCATCTCAAGTCTGTCAGCAGCTACCTTAGCTTCTCTGGGTGGGACTTCCTCACGAAGAGGCAGTGGGGATACCTCCATCTCAGCTGATACAGAGGCATCTATTAGAGAAATTAAGGTAAGAAATACTTAAAAGGAGCATAAATTCTCAGGAATCTGTCACTTAACTATGGTTCTTTTGATCAGAATGTTTTTATGCCTTGATTTTGATAAATTAAGAAGCCAGATGATTACTTGAAAATGGTGCTGATATTCCCATTACTGACTACAGAATTTGGCAGTAAGAATGAATTGTGATTAACTTTAGTGAGATAAGTGGTTTTCATACGGTCTTTTCTTGCATCTCTAGTACAGGTTGTATTTCAGGCTCACTTTGGCAGCCTTTAAGCCCAGAATTCCTCCAAGAGAGTGGTAACGGGTGAAAGGGGTAGAGAAGGGCTGCGTGGCTGGGGTGTGTAATGGTCAGAGGCTTTGAAGCTGGGTCTTCATCTTGTTCTTAAAATTGAAGACTTCCTCCCCCCCCTTAAGAAGAGCAGGATTAGCATAAATTTACAACTAAGAAGTTTCTTTGTCTGGTAAGGCTTCGGGGCAGGATCAGACCTTATCGTGTGCAATAGAAATATTGAAATGAGAATTTGGAATACTTGTTTTTCCCTATCAGCTGTGCTTCATCCCATTGGTTTCAGTGGCATCATTCACCTTTCTCACCGTTTCCTTTAGGATATATATGAGTTAAAGGACCAGATTCAGGATGTAGAAGGCAGATATATGCAGGGACTGAAAGAAATGAAGGTACTGGTTTGCTGGAGACTGGGAGTATTATTGTTAACATCAACTAAACATTGTGAGAGTCAGTGTGAGACCTAGAACTGACCCTGCACGCTTCTCTTCTGGGAGGGATTTAAAATGGTGTGAAAAGCATTGTGTTAACTGGGGAAGTGTCTGTTCTTACCTCCACGGATTGTGGTGGGAAATGCTTCCAAGTGTTAACTGAAAGGCTGCTGATTAATAGTGCATGTTGTCTTTGCTGTTTTGAGAAGGTAATAATTTGACTAGCAAATTAAAATTATTCGTGTTTTTTTATCATTTCCTAGTTCACGAAACATCCCAATATAGGAAGATGAACTAGAGCTATGGAAAATTAGTGTTTAAAAGCTTGCATGTTTTTGTTTTCCAAGGCATGCTGGACCTTATTGAAAGTTATACATGTGAGGTGGAGATTATAATTTTGGTTTCATAGTTAGAAGACAGAAGACACCCTTAAACAATTCTTGTAACAAAACTCAGAATCTTAGCATGGTGGGGGTTAGAAGGGACCTCTGGCAATCATCTCCTCCAACCTCCCTGCTCCAGCAGGGTCACCCAGAGCAGGGTGCCCAGGATCACATTGTCCATGTGTATTTGGAATCTCTCCAGAGCAGGAGACTCCACAGGTTCTCTGGGCATCCTGGGTCAGGCTCTGGCACCTGATGTTCAGATGGAACCTCCTGGGTTCCAGCTTGTGCCCATTGCCCCTTTTCCTGTTGGTGGGCACCACTGAGAAGAGTCTGGCCCCATCCTCTTGTCCCCTGCCTTTTAGCTGTTGATAAGATCCCCTTTGTCTTCTCTTCTCCACACTAAACAGTCCCAGGTGTCTCAGCCTTTCCTCAGCACAGAGATGCTCTAGTCCCTTTATCGTCTTCATAGGAGTAACTCCATGTAACAACGCTTGTTACATGAAGAATGAATGCTCCACAGCAATTGACACTGAAGAAATGCTTACTAATTCCATTAAGCAACAAGTGTTTTAAATCCATTTAAGCAAGATGGATTTTGGTGCAGCAACTAACTAACCACTTCATAAGTGAGCAGCAACCTGAGCTGTGTTTTTTTGAAAAGGCTGTCTTGCAAATATCTGTGTAGACATCCAGGCATATAACACAACATTTATCAGCATTAAATGCTGACTGTTTTTGTTCCACACTGTGAAGATGCTGCCATCTTAAGTCAGTTATAGAATCAGAGAATAGTTTGGGTTAGAGGAGACCTTTCAAGGTCATCTAGTCCAAGCCCCCTGCAGTGAGCAGGGACATCTGCAACTAGAGCAGGTTGCTCAGTGCCCTGTCCAACCTCACCTAGAATGGTGCCAGGGATGGGACTTCTACCACCTCTTTAGGCAACCTGGGTCAGGGTCTCACTGCCCTCACTGTAAAAAGTTTCTTCCTTCTTTTTGGTCTAAATGTCCCTTTCTTTATTGTAAAACCATCACCCCTTGTCCTGTCCTAACAGGCCCTGCTAAATATCTGTCCCTGTCTTTCTGATGGGCACCTTTAAATACTGAAAGGCTGCAATAAGGTCACCCCAGTTGTTAATGTAAAAAGAGTAGTTTTGCCCTTTTTCTGTAAAATCTGGGTGGTTTTATTCCCTCATCACTGTGTAGCAAAATAATCACACTGCATAAAAATTGTAGGTCACTTTTCAATTTGTGTCCCTTTAACTGCCCTTTGTGGTGATTTGCACCTAAACTGCACCACTTGATGCGAAGGAAACAACGCGTCGCATGCTGAAGGAGTGGTGCAGCACCTCCTGTAACTTTTTATTGCATATACTTCCTTTCCAGCTAATTTTTGAGATTTGATTCTGCCACTGCTGCCAAATCCTGACAGCTTTCCTGTGCTTGGTATTTCTCATCCTTGGGCTGCAAATTGCACCAAAACACACAATTCATGGTTTGGGAGCATAAAGTTTCACATCCTTAAAGATAAATGATCTTATTTGTCAATAGGAATATAAACTAAACTGATTCGAATTTAATTTTGTCATCACCTCACCACTGTCATCCTCAGTTCCATTGGCTGAATGTAAAGGGAAGTATATGAAACTTGCTTGTGTTTTATTAGAATGATTATTATTAAAATTACTTCATTTCTGAGAAAAATTGCTTGATCTGTAAACTGAAATGTTCACGTCGGTGTCCTCCCTGTTTGTGTATTTTCACTGTTTTGTAGTGTTTGATTTTAATACAGAAACAAAAGTTTGACTGACCATCATGGAAAATGATCCTGGTCTTTATTTTGCTATCATCTGTCATTATAAATACCTCAGTATCTTCTGTTCAGGCCAAGCTGATAAGGAGGGGGTTTTTGAGACCTTGGGAATTGTATCTTACAGAGTAAATTTGTGAAGAAGGGCTGTGATATAGGAAACCTGATGAAAAATGATACCTCAGGTCACAAAAACTGCAGCTTTTTCATGGCAAATTCTAATTCCTGAGTCAATATATTCAGTGGTTCCCACACTGAAAGGATCCCTGAAGTCTATGTGAAGTGGCTGTCAGACTGCCTTAGTTTATGACATCATCTAAAATGATCTTAAATCAAGGCCAGTTTACCTTTAAAACAAAAAAAAAATCCAACTTGTCATCTTCAGCAGCTGTTTTGAGCTGCCAATGTGCAGGGGAGGGGGAGGAGGGAGAAGGAAGAAAACTCTGAGAAGGCAGAAGCTGAAGCAGCAGAAAACCAGAACATTTTATCCATCCTGAGGTAAAGTTCCTTGCTTGTAAACAGATGCGTGGTGGGCGCACTGAAGAGGTTATCCTCACCTTGGGATAGTCGGTAGGCACTTGATTAGTGATGGTTTCTGTAGGAGTAGTCGGTGCTCTTGTTGTTTGGTACCTAATTTTCTTTTCAAGGGCTTGCTTGGCTAAGTGTCTTTTATAACCAACTCTGGGTTGGTTTATTCTTTGCAGGACTCTCTAGCTGAAGTAGAAGAGAAATATAAAAAGGCTATGGTGTCAAATGCTCAACTAGATAATGAAAAAACAAATTTCATGTACCAAGTAGATACCTTGAAGGATGCACTCTTAGAGTTAGAAGAACAGCTGGCAGAATCCAGACGGCAATATGAAGAAAAAAGTAAAGTATGTATATAAATATATGTTATTTAACACGGAAGGGGGGTGGAGGGGTGGGGAGACCTCATGCCAAAATAATTACCATTATAAATAATTACTATTCAAGATTTTAAATAAGTTATTGGTTTAGCTACTGTTAAAGCCAGTGGAATAGCAGCATATTATGTGCTTGTGATCATGCAAGTAAGAATCTTCCCAAAGTGTCTGTCTTCTAAAGCAACTTCTGGAGAAGTGATTTTGGTTTTTTTGTGGTTTGGGGTTTTTTTTATACATGGTACAGCTATATTGATATTAGCACATGTCCTTTTATATCCCAGCTTTGAACAAACCCTCTGAATTTACTTTATAGTGACTTCTGGAGCATTTTTCACACACAGCTTTCTTCCGAAGGCCCATGGGAGTTTCACAGCTTATACTATATAAGACAGCTGCTCGGTTGAGAGTTGAATTATGTTTTACATGAATTCAGCATCCGACAGCCAGTGAGTCGGTGTTAAATCAAAGCTGTGGCTTGTGTTAGCTTTTCAGAACCGGCTCTTTAGCTTGGGGCATTTGTAGTGCACTTCAAAACACATAGTTCCGGGAATATATGGTGTGTTGGGGCTTTCTGAAGTCTGCAATTTCTGGCTAACATGAAGTACATGGCTGTGTGGAAAAAGGGGGTTAAATTCCCATCCATTCATCTGTGAAGTCTGTAGGACTTGAGTGTAAAAGCTCTTCACTGCCAGCCTGCTGCTCAGTGTACAAAACTGGCTACATGATGTCTATCACTTCTGTATTTGATGGAATAATACTTTCATGGGAAAAGGACAAATAGAAATTGTACTCATGCAAGATTGTGATATTCAGAAATGGCCCTGCAGTAAGAATTTTTGTGTTTGGGCCCAATTCTTTCTTTATGGGATGCTATTTTTGATCAATAAAAATTCATTAATATTTCATTATTTTTAGGAATTTGAGAGGGAGAAGCATGCTCATAGCATATTGCAGTTTCAGTTCATGGAAATCAAAGAGGCTTTGAAGCAAAGAGAAGAAATGCTTGCAGTAAGTAACTTTTTGTTTTTGTTTTGTTTTTTAATGGCTTCTTTGATTAGTATGTTACCAGTTAGCAGTAGGAGTGTAGAAGGTGAGGCACAGAGAATTTAATTCCCTACTCAGATTTCTCACCTGGAGAAATACTAGTGTTTCAAGCCAAACAGGTTCAGAACTGACTAATAGAAATATTGCTTTCATAAATATTATCTGAAGTGGGACTTCTTTTTTTTTTTTTTTTTTGCCTTGTCCATGATAGGAAGTAAGCTCTGTTTTTGACAGCTGTTTGTGAAGATGAAGAGGAAACTGATGGAACTGTCTAACTTATTTTAGCTCCTCTCATGGATAGTAAGATTGTCTTCGGGAGCATAGGTTTAGTGGAGATGTCAGAAGCTGTGCGCATAGATGCTCTTTTACCTTAACACCTGACTTTTTTCATTCTCTGGCATCACTGCCATCGTGACCTTCTTTATTAACCCTGTTACCTGCTTTCTGTCTTCTTGTTTTGCTCCTGTCTCTCAGGAAATCCAGCAGCTGCAACAGAAACAGCAGAGCTATGTCAGGGAAATTTCTGATCTTCAGGAGACAATAGAGTGGAAAGACAAAAAAATAGGGGTAGGACTGTCAACTCCCAAAACATTTTCAGAGTGGTGCTGTTGTTGCCCAGCTGATCCTGCTTTTGCAAAACCTCACAAATAATCCTCCCTGGTGACTTTGCTTGCTGTGGCTGTCTTACTACTGTATTACCAGTGAATTAGCAAATAGCACAATTTATCTTTGGCTGGTATCATAAAATCCAAGAAAAACTTAGCAGCTGGTCTGATTTCAAGACTTAGGGTAATTGATTTGCTGTGGTGCACCATCTATATTTTCCCTATTGATAAAGGAAGCGCTATTAATAATGCAGCTCCGTCAGCACTGAATTTTTGCTTATTCAGAGTTAATCTGTGGACTGAGCAGAAACTGAAGAGTGATACAGCAGCAACAGAGCTATTTATGGCCCTTTGGGATGAAAGTCTCATATTCTCCCTTGCTTCTCATCCCTTCCCACCACCCTCTATCAATGCCAAATGGAAGCTTGCTCTTAAATAAAAGCATGGTTTTTCTTTTTTAACAATGAGCACTGAAAGAGTTTCTGAATATAGCTGGAGGAGGAGTTCTGGCAAATTGTCCATGCTTGAGATGTAGCGATTTGAGATGCAAAATTTTCTGATTTTTGTTACTGATCTATTTATGTGTTTATATAGAAATACTGGGCGGGGGGGGGGGGTAAACAGCAAAATATGCACTTGCACATGGTACATCCCAGTCTAAAGATGACTTATTGGCAGCTTTCAAGTTAATTGAAATGTGTTGCCCCCGTGAAATCAAAAGACTGCTAAAATCTGCTGAGGTGCTTTCATGCCCTCTTGTTCACTCATTGGAATTGCACTGTCTTCAATGTGCCCATTGAAGTCCTATGGATATGAATTAACTTGTCTGGTAGATAAGAATGAAAAATGGAACCTCTGAATGTCCTCAGCAGGAATTCCTTCTTAATGACTTAAGCTGTGCATTTCTTGGATTTGAAGATAATCTGTGTCTGTGTAGGCTTGGTCCTTTAATCTGTAACCTTCACCTTTTTCATACATGCCACTTCCATGAATCTCTGAATATCTCAAATCTGCTCATTCTTGTTTACACTTGCTTTTCATGGTCTTTACTTGTCTCCCTTCCTTTCTTCACATCTCCTCGCCCTCTGTCTGTGTTGGGAACTCAGGCGTTAGAGAGGCAGAAAGATTTCTTTGATTCCATAAGGAGTGAGCGGGATGTCCTTAGAGATGAAGTGGTTGTGCTGAAGGAGCAACTGAAGGTATGCAAGAGGAATAAAATAAACTTACATTCAACTGCTGACCTTTTCCTCCTGTACATTTTTGCAGAAAATTTTAATCTATCTCGGCAGTGAGAAATCTTTATTTTCATGTTGCCTGTAAGTTGACGTTTCAGGATTTTTCTGTATAAAGTCCTTCTCCTAATACTGACTGAGCCCTTGGTATAGACTGTGGTATTAAGTAGTTGCTTTTCCGCTTCTCTCAGAAACATACACAGTGGATTTGTGTTTTAAAAAAAAAAAAGAGAAAAAAAACCACAACAAAAACCCAACAACCTGGGATCACATGCTTTCTATCATAATGGCTAAATGGAGAACTGTAATAGTTGGTGCTCTTTTCTGACTTCCAGACATATTTAATGGGACAGTTGAAGCAATTTTTTATTCAGACTATCAAGGACAAGAACAGCTGAGCAATCCTCCCCTTTCTGATCAGCAGGCTCTAAAGCATTGCTTTTGCTTCTCCACAGAAACATGGAATAATCCCAGACTCTGACATAGCCACCAATGGGGAGACATCAGACATTCTCAATAACGAAGGACACTTGGATTCTTCCAGAACTGTTGCAGGCACAACTCAGGCACTAAAGGCAGGAGGGGATGGGATGCTAGGTAAGTGATGTATATAGCCTTTCACCTTTTTCTGTCCATCTGTCCATTCATTCACTCATCTCTGCTTGGAGTTTAGGCGTTCAGTAGTGGGATGATTAACACATCACGCAGCATGCTACTTGTCAGATCACTTCCTATGCATTTTTCTGCTTAATATGTATTATCACTTTAAGTATGTTGTGCAGTTCCCTACAAGGGCAGACTTCATTTCTCCTTCAAGGTGACAAAGAATGAGAATATAAATACATTACAGATAAGTAGCAATTGTGCAGATTACTATTTAAACCCCCTCCATTAAAAAAATTGTCCCAGTTGTTCAGTATATCAGCACATACACTACAGAATCAGAAAAAAAAAAAAAAAACCAAACCTGTTTTAATTTCCGTTGAAGAATTTGTTCATTCATTTACACATCTGAGATCTGTAAGTGTCTGCAGAACAGCAGTGCTGGGCACTGTTAAAACGTGCTATCAATTTGTTGTTCTTGGTAACCTGTACTATTGAGCAGTTAATATTAACACTTCAACGTTTTTACTTGTTCTATTAACACTGTTAAATTCAAAGAATCTAACTGATACAGAGAGCATTAGGAAGGAGAAATCTGTTCGACAAAAACATTATTCTTATGCACTTGTGATCAGTGGCCACTTGGAGAACTTTTGTAGTTGTGGAAGGAAAGGAAATAATAGATATTTTTTTTTTTTAATTATTATTATT
This sequence comes from Megaceryle maxima, assembly GCA_024605025.1. Lineage (NCBI taxonomy): Eukaryota > Metazoa > Chordata > Aves > Coraciiformes > Cerylidae > Megaceryle > Megaceryle maxima. Next base: position 24,234 of record JANHGN010015373.1, on the reverse strand, counting down.
ATTTTTACCCCCTCCTGTTTTGGTTCTAAATGAGCATACTAATTAATAACATCAAGCAGCCAACTGTTGCAAGTGCAAGTTATCTAAGTTATCTTGCTTGTAGCTGTTGGCTGTTTTTCCTCACTGGGTTTTTGTGTGGAAACAATCTGGAACACCAAAATCAAGGTAAGGGTATAGTTTTAAATGTAATACGTTTTCTGCCTTTTTTTTTTAATAGTCCCAAAAGCTAACTGCTGAAGCCACAAATACTGTTGTTCTAATCCCTCTTGCTTCTGAATATAAGTTGAAGAACAACTGTTGGAGAAAAAAAACCTCCAAACCCATGCAAGTCCCCATCCCTTTGTGTAGCATAAGTGGCTGTAAGGGGACCAAGTACTTGAGCTTTGATCGGTGTTGGTAACGTTCAGCGGCTGAACCATTTGCTTGCCAATCAGATTTTACATTCAGTGTTGGTCATTTACACTGGTGATGCCTGTTCATGATACTTAGGAGCAAAATATTACTGAATAATTCTGTATTACTTCATTATAATGGCATCAGACATGCACTCCTGCACATGCAGAGTGATGGTAGGGTTAAAGTTGTGGAGGATATGGCTGAGAAGAAATAATCTTTACTGTTAGTGTTACATCTGCAAGTAGTTAGTGTTAAATTGCACTGCTTGAAACAGTTGTTCTCATTTACAGAAGCTCTAATTCACACAGCCAAGAGCATAAAACCTTTTACTTTACAAAAACACAAGCTAGCACCAGAGACTTCTTGCTTTAAGAGGGTGATGGTCAATTACACTGATCGAAACCCCTGACCTCTTACTAATTCAATTGCTGCTTTGCCTCACGTAATTGGCAAAAGCTGATCTTTTAACCACCTATTCTTTGATTCATTCTCTTTTGGGTCATACGTGGGGAGGTGCTATAGTGGGGTCCGTTCAACTTTCTCAATGGTCTTTTAGGCAAAGCCAAGGAAGTGGACATGAAAAATGAGATTTTGGAGGATATGGGGAAAAGAGAAATCTTGCAGAATACTGAGCATGAGGAACACAAAGAGGAGTCTGAGGAGCAGGAAGTACAGACATTGCATGCTGATGAAAATGCAAAGGCAGAAAAAATGCTTGAAGAACACTATGCCCTGTCAACAATGATGTTATCAGATAGTAGGTTTGCAGAACAAACTCAAAGCCTTACAGAACATATCTCAGGGAGCACTTCTTCAAATGATGATAGTGACACAGATGATTTCAGAAAGGAGACCGAGTCAGCAGACACAGCAGTCCAACAGCCTATTAGTACTGAGGCTGAACACCTTGATTTCAATGCAAGGACAAATCAGAACTCGGAGGTGGGCTCTTTGCAGGGTCATCAGGTTTTTGAGATTCCTCAGGAAATGCCTGGTGACTTACATATGGAGCACGACCTGGAAAAAGCTGCACACCAGTGGGAAGAACAAGGGGATCTTAAAAGTAGCCATGCCCTGAATGATAATGACAAAATGGATCAGGAAGCTGATGTGACAAGTGAAAGCTGTGCATTGGTTTCCAACCAGGCAGGGCTACCAGAGGTTGCAGTAATAGGCTCACTTAGCGAAGAGGTAGATGTGGAGAGTCACCCTGAGGGACTGCAGCAATTAGAAGAAAGTGCTGAAAACAAGGTTGCAAATGTCTTGGAGGAAAACCTTGTTGAAAGCACAGGCTGCACTGAGGGAAGAATTGATAAAACAGGAGTTGATAGAGTTGAAGAAGAAAATGAGGTTGGGAACACAGTTCAGGGTGAGACAAGGGAGACAGAGTTTGTGGGGTTGGAGTCATATGAAAGTGGTGTGCCAGCAGATAGGAGTGAAAAGGAAGGTGGAGGAGATCAGGCACACATCCAACCAGTTTCTTCAGAGGACAGCCCTTCAGCATCATCCAGGAAACAAAATATGCAAGATAAAACAAAACTTGAAAATGCTACAGCTGAGAGGGACGGACAGAAGGAAATATTAACAGAAGAGCCGGAGATGTGTTTGGATTTCCCACAAACAGGTGAGCAAGATGAGGCATCTGTGGAGGCTGTAGGCTGCATTACTGACATAAAAGGCAGCGTGCTGCAGCAGGCAGAGCCAGACACGGGTGCTGTGAAAGAGCGGTTGGCTCAGGAAACCAGTTTAGATCCAAGTCTTTTAGATTGCAAATTGAAGGAGTTGGAATTGGAAATGAGGGATGAGTCTGGAAAAGGAAAGGAAGGTAGGACAGAATGGGTAGAAGATTTCAAGCCAAAGGCAGAAGTTCGGGCAGTTCAATGTAGTGAAGAAACAACAGGTGATACACTAGGAGAGAAAAATAATCCTTTAGAAGGTGAAGTGCAGAATATAGGTAAAGAAGAGGAAGGTAGATCTGAAGAGGAGGCATCTGTAGATGTTAGTGTAACTGCTGAAAACAAAGTAGATAAAGAAACACTGAAAGAAGAGGAACAAGAGTTAGACCTTGCAGACCGCTGTGCCGGTGGATTCACTTCTGAGGAAGGTGCAAATACTTCCCTGGCATGGAAAGCTGAGCAGGATGAAAATGTTAGTGAGCAAGTTAAATTGGAGAGTCAAGTGGAGGAAAGACTGGAAGATGATGGTGATGCATTTGATTTTGATGAAGAGCCAAAAGAGATACTAGAAACAGATGAAAACTGTAATGGAGAGAAAACTGACACTCAGAAAGAAGAGGGTGATGGAGCAAATGGTGCTGTCGGAAAAAGTGCCCAAACGGACGAAGCTGAAGAAGGAACAGACAAAACAGAAACAGAAGGCACCTTGAGTGAAGATGACAGCTTGTGGCAAGAAAGAGGAGATGAGCCTGAAGAAGCAGGGTGCTTGGAAGGGAAAGCGTCATTGAAGACTAATGAGAAGACTGATGTGATGGAAGATGAAATGAAACCATCCCATTCTAATAAAGAGGAAAACATTTCAGAACAGGATTTGGAAAGCACTGGCAGTAGCAGGGATGAAAGCAAGGAGGACCTGCAGGGTGGTAGAAGGGGTAAGGGTAGATCCAGAGATGACTGTACAGTCTCCTAAGTTGGGAATCTGAAGGCTACCCAAGTTAGCTGCCATTGGATCAGTCCCAGTACAGAAGCATGTACTTTGCACAATACATCAGACCTTAGGAATACTCTTGTAAAAGTTTGGGGGTTTTTTTCTTTATAGGCTAACTCTCATTACAATACAACATTATGTAAGTGGTAATGATGCAAGTATTAAGTTATTCACTGATGTACCTAGCCACGAGAAATTGTGCCTGGGTTTGGTTTTGCCGTGTCTCAGGTTTAAAGTTTCACCACCAAAAGAGCAAGCTTCACAAAATGGACTATTCAGCCTATCTCACATTTAAAGTACTTGCAGCGTGGATGACAGCTACTGAGGAATTCCTATAGAAAATCCTTGGTTTTTATAGCCTATATGATGGATGTCTGGAATGTACTTATGTGCATTAGATCTATGTGAACTTAGGCACATACTTAATGTTTACTTACTTGCATTAGATCTGCAGTAAGTACAGTAACACTTCATGAAGGAACTCAGTAAATCAGCAACACTGATCTGATGCTGCAACTACTTTCTAATTGATTAAAGCCTAGAAACCTTTTTTTTTTTTTTTTTACTATGGGAAAAAAAGATACTCTCATTCCACTTATGGTCATATTCCAAAATATAGTTAGATCACTGTGAATATGCTTAGGCTAAACACTTTGGAAGAACAGCATACAGTTTGAAAAAAGTGCAATGTGCAGGTCTTATTTTGCTGAAAGGAATAAACGCGTGTGTGTTTATGCTTCATCTAGGCACTTTGTACCACAATAGGCCTTTTTACACCATGTCTTACATGGGTTGTTTTATTTTTTTTGAATAAAGTGTCAATATGCACTGTAATGTGTGCTTAGGTTTGCTATCAAGTACTGTCTAGCTATGAATATATATAAAATATCTATTTTTTCATGAATATTTTTGTTTAAAATTGCATTTCCTTGCTGCATTATATATATAATTTTTTTTTTTTTCCCCAAACTATTATTCTGAAAGAATGTGTGATTTTTCTCTGAAAAAAATCTTACCTCTTCCATTCTGGAAAGAAGATAACTTTGCATGTCTTAATTCTTATTGGATATCAGACCAAAGCCAACTGTTGTTTTTATGTAACAACCCCCCCCTA
>JANHGN010015373.1:0-19960 GCA_024605025.1 Megaceryle maxima | reverse complement strand
AACACCCCCCCCCTCTTTCCTCCCTGTGCCTTTTCGAAAAGCTGGATTGCTTTGAATTGCTGGCAAAATTAGACTCTTTGACTCCATTGGTATAGTTCTTTAATCTTTGCTGTTGCATGGGACAAAGAGCATGTTTGGCATACTTAAAAATTCAGTTAAAGTTGGGTTTTTTAAGTAAAGGAAGGTCCCAAGGGAATGCACATGGGTGGGAGGGGCGGGCTGGCTATGGGAGGCTGTGTTTGTGTTGATGTCAATGGAGTCAAAACAGACTGCAGAATTTCAAGATGTATATCAAAATGTACTGAGCTGTATATAATTGAAATAAACATATTTTATACTTTAAATTGCCTGTCAGAGCACTGTTTATAAACCTGCTTAAGTATTTATTTAAACTCCTATCATTTCAGAAGCCTCTTTCTGCAGCTTTGTTAAATATCTTGTGTTACACTACGTAGCTAAAAGAGCATCTTACCAGGAATAGGCAGCCTTGGTATTTGAGGCACCCTTCACTGTAAACCTGTAACTCTCTTCATATAGCTTCTCTCCCAACCTACACCGGTTCCAGTATGGTTTCTGTAAGTATTAGTGGTTGTTGTTCTTAAGGGTTTATACCAAATGCTAATCTAAAATGTCATGGAACTTAAATGAATCTCTTGTTACTGTAGCAGCATTTATTTAAAGATTTGTCTCTTGCAACCCTAATATCTGTCTTAATGTTGAAAGTATTTTAAATGTATTTATATTTAATTGTTAAATACACTTAAATATGTAATTAAACATACCTACTAGGATTCACCTATACTTGTGGATGGTTCTGTAAGTAACTCTGAGATAAATCAGGCACGTACCAGCATATCTTGTGTTTTTCATTCAAGTTTGTTTCCTACCTGCTTCGGGGTGATTTAGGGAATTAACAGGTGGGCTGTTTTTTTTTTTTTTTTTTTTTTTTTTTTTTTTTTTTTTTTTTTTTACCTAGTCTTTCCACATTGTAAAAAAAACATCTGTAAGAGAGGTCCTTTCTGAAGCCAAGTCACAGGAGGAGAAACATCTGTAGTCTTAGCCATCCATGTAACAGGTTTTATTCCACAGTAACTGACTGGCTCTTGGTGAAACTTGGGTAGGAGCAAGAGCATGGACAGGCAATACAGAATAGCTGAGGTACTAGACATCCAGCCTTGAACATTAGTGGTACCTCTGCCAGCAGCTGGTCCCTCACTTCTGGAGCTGGGCAAGTACTATGGAGTAGAAGGTCATGGTATTCTTTACCTCTTTGGGTTTTGATTGAGTGTATAAACATCAGAAGAGAGGGGAGGGTCTCCCAGATAAGGCATCTTGAAGATGAAGGGAACTGCTAGATGCTATATTCAAAGTGTAATAATTTAAATGTTATATACCAGGTAGCCTCGAGTGAAACATATGCCTTTAGAGAGGGAGAGGAGATGGTGTCTCAGGAGGAGTTACCTAGAAAATGCACCTTTTTGTAAAGTTACACAATTGAAAACAGTTTTTGGCTTTTTCCCTGCGATATCTGACAAACACAAGACAAGATCTAGCTCATCCCTTTCTTCCTTGGTTTTGACTTTCAAAGGCAGCAAGATGTCAACATCAGACTTTTCATGCTCTAACGTGAAACTACAAAATCAAGAGATGGACTAAAATCAAGGTTCCTATTTTCTGCTGTTATGTTACCTGTTTTGTTCTGAACAGGGACAGTCTGCTGATGTGTGCTGCAGTGAGCCACACTCGTGGTCTTTCACAATAGCTCCATCGCCCCAGATGCTCACTGGGGTGTCCAATACCTAAGGGCACAGGTAGCCTGTAGCCCATGCTTGCATATCTCTGTGATTTCAGAGCTAGCCTGAAATACTCTCAGAAGTAGTAGAGGAAGAAATTTTTTTTTTTTTTTTTTTTTGGTCCCTCCTTATTCAGCAAGCAATAGTGAAAGGCCTTGGTCAGTATTCCCTTTATTACAGAGAAGAATGATCCTCTTGTCACAGTCAAAATCAGTATTGCAAGCTGGTGTCTTCTAAGTCCTCTGTTTATTCAGTCTCCCAACAGCCTGTCCCCAGTAGCATCCCTCTTCTGAGAAGGGGAGCAACAATTTCTCATTGAAATGTATGGGGGTGGTTTCTCATCATCCAAAATAAATTGAAAGATCTGGAGTTGTATTATCCAAACTGCTATTGTTCTGACAGTTGGATTCTTGCAGGTTCTTCTGAATAGCTGCTTAGGGCTGCTGCTGGGATTTCATGGGATGTCCTCCCACCCTTCAAGTACAGTTTACCCCTTTCATTTGCATCTGGCTTAATTACTTGCTGGACCACACATCATGCAAATCATTCAGGTTGAAAACAGCCACTTCCCACCCCATTTTCCTCTCCAAGGAGGCAGAGACATCAAGGGTCTGTGGTCAATGAGGGGACGTTAGGTCAACTGTGCCACCAAAGCAGCAGCCCAGCTAGCAACACCTTGAGTCAACTGCCATACCAAGGTAATGAGAACAGTCAGTTGACTTACAAACAGGCCTGTACAGTAGCAGAAGACACTTGCAGCCCCTACCCCACTGCCTCTGTGTCCTGCTCTCTCCCAGGCCTTCCCAGGGCCCAGCTCCTGGCATCAGCCCTTGTTAAGCTCCTTGGTGTACAAAAGCCGTGAATTTGTGCAGTGAGCAGCTTGGGAATCATGTTCCCAAAGTTAAATTCAAGTGAGATGAAGGTCACACTCTAATTATTCACTGTAGTATCTTTGTATGTGAAATTGGGATAATGACTGTTAGAGCTGAGAATTCTAATTAGCTGCTTCATGTAAATTCAGTAGATTGCTCTTTTCTGCTCACCTGTTCTCAGGGTCCTCAGATCCTTGATTTGTTGGAAAAATGTCTTCTAACTGCACTATTGAGGTGACTCTACAGAGATATCTGTTAAATCTCCAGTAAGTTTTCCGTGGGCTTTTAAGAGAAGTGAAGCCTAAGAGACCTTCATCTATACATGCAGAAAACTTTTATACAGAAATGGCAAATTTTAGCCAACTAATTTTTTTCTGTGGCCCTGTAAATCCTGCTGCCAGCACATCACCTTTGCCAGTGGGGTGCACAAATGTCCATAGTGAGGGAAGAGAGAGCTGATGGTGAGATCAGATTTGAAAGTTCATCCCAAAATGATAACATCTATTTTGAAGGAAGAGGGTTTGGGGGAAGCTGATGCACTTCCTTACTGGAAGCTGGAGATGTCCTTTCTTCAGGCAGGCATATTCCACCCCACAGCAGCGGCTGTGTTACTGAAGGTGACTTAGCTATGTGCATGACCAAGTTATTTTCAGGATTGAGATAGATTATTTGGCCCCAGTGGAGTCAATAAATTTAAGCTAATTTTGTAGCGGCCTGGAGGTTTCCTTCTTCATCAGCCCATCTCTTTCCAATTACTAGAACTTTGTCGTGAACACTGCTGACTCCCAACCCTATCTCTGAGTCTGAATATCTCTGACCTACCTTTCTTGTACTATTAGCTGTGCTTGCTTTCTTCATTGACCTTTATTTTTCTTTCATCTTTTACAGCATTTCTGTCTTAAGCTTCATTTCCTTCCCACATAGACATGTGAAATTATTCTATTATTTCAAAGGGATTTATACTTGTAATTTTTTGTTACTCTTGATAGTTTACAAAAATGTGGTTTGATTGTTGTGTTTATTTTTTTCTCCTTATCAATGCTCAGATGTAACAATATGAGCGTGTTACAAATGGCTAAAAAAAATAAATTATGGGACTTGAGGAGGATCAGAACAAATACATAGAACTGCTGAACTGGGATGCACTTTAAGATCTGTATTTGCATCAGAAGCCATGGTAAAGGTTGTATTCCATGTTATAGAATGACTGCTGGTATATTGGAACTTGTATATTCAGGAGGGGAATGGACTGGACATGTCTGCCACATGGAGGGGCTTTCTGTTGAAACCTTCAGTTTTTCCCAATGATTTAAGGCCATACTGACGCTTTATTCCCGTTGCTGTCTGTGTTGGGGGGGGGGGAAAGGGAGAACCACAAGACTTTGGCCTGTCCAGGATTCAACAACAGATGGGGGAGTGGAATTTTTAAAGCTTTTCAAAAATGCTTATCAACAGAGTTTATCTCATAAAAGCCCACCAGCCTTTTAGCTGTAATTTGTCAATTGTTTTCCGTACCAAATGACCTTTTTCTTGAGTGACGTTTGGATTTTAAGTATATAATTAACAGGCTTAAGACCTTAGCTGTGGAGTTGAGCTCTGAACACCCTGGGTTCTTCACAGGTGACTGCTTGCTGGCAAGGGAGGCAAGCTAAATAAACATGCAGTAAACCATGCACATCGAAATGGTGGAGTAAGACCTGTCTAAGGTCAATATTATCCTCTTCTAATAAGCATATCTGAATGCTCTGTTCCAGTGTACTTCTGTTGAGGTGTACCTGAGCAAACTAAGGTGGTTAATTAATGAGGTAATTTTAGTGTTAAGAAAATTTGTGCGTACCTGCTAAAATGCTTTCACATTTTGCACCTTTTAATAGGGAAGAAAATATTCCCCCCCCCAAGTGATTTGGTTACTTTCTAGTTCATTCTTCCAGTTGTCTCATTGTGTAGTATGCACTTTATTACTGAATGCCACATGTATCCACACGCTTCCAAATTCCAGTGTAGCACAACAGTTGGTCCAGATTGCCCATTGCCTGCTTGATGTTTGACGGGGAGAACCGATGATGAAGGATTAGATAGAGAAGGATGTTTTACCAGACTTCCTGCATTTGAAACAAAACTGTTTAACAGGCAAATGTTTTTCTGGTCGTCATACTGAAGATAACACAAAATGTCATTGCCATGATGTTTAGAAGTGATGATTTAAAGTGCTGAGAATGTGCTGAGCTGTGATTATAGGCATTTACAGTATTTTCATTGTGATAAACTGTAAAGATTTGTGAGATTTTGTGTTCCAGTTGTGTTTGACCCTAGAGTTCTTGCATGCTAACCTAAACGTAGAAGATTAGCCTCTTTGCATGCAGCTGGGTGCTGCTACTGCCGTGACAAGCATGTTCTGTGAGAATGACATAACCTTCCCTGGCTGCAGCCCCTTCCCAGCCCTGTCTGTGGCCTCATTTCCTGTGGTACGTGCATAACTACCTTCATCATTAGTTTCACTAACATTACCCGGTTCGGTCTTGTATCAGACATGCTCTGAAATGTGTGGCTTGATCAAATCAGCCCTGAACTTCCTGTTTTCTCTTTCAGACAGGCTAAAAAAACTCATCGATGAACGAGAATCCTTACTAGACCAGGTAATCCCAGGAAAACTGAAATGCTGTGTTTATACTAAATCTGTGATAAGGATAGGATAGATTAAGTTGGTCAAAATAGCCCCAGCGTAAGGTATAGAACAGCAACGCTGTTGCCTTTCAGAAGGTGTGCTGGGTTGCTCTTGCTGAGGACTCACTGCATTGTTTGTCACCTTATTTTTCTTCTGAAGTGTTTTTTTCTGTGCATTAACTCTGGATACAGGGGAAGAAAGATAGGACCCACTGTGTTGGTTCCACAGAATCATTTTGGTTGGAAAAGACCTTTAGGACTGTCAAGTCCAACCATTGACCCAGCACTGCCAGGTCACCACTAAACCATGGCCCTCAGCACCACATCTGCACGGCTCTTGCATCCCTCCAGGGATGGGGACTCAAGCATGTTGCCAGCCAGTTGTGTTCAGTGTTCTTGGCACCTAGAACTCCTTCTCCAGGACTATTTCTGAAAAATTATACTTTAGATTGGCCGAGACCAAGGGAAAAACAAATAAGCTCTGGAAATTTTTGAAGCAAATTTTATCTCCACAAGTAAGTATTCCTGATTGCTGGGTCTGTGGGTAATGGGCCATTTAGAAGGAAAAGCTGGAGGAATTACAGCAGATGGGTAAATAACAATTAGAGTAATGATTGCTTGTACTGTAATATTCCACAGTGGATATAAAACTTCTTCAAAAGACATTAGGAGATTTGTTTCTCCACAGGATGCTCTGTGCTTTCATTTATGGACTATGTCCATGGCATTGAGACTTCACACACAATCTAACAGCTTTGGGATTTTAGGAATGGTTTATGTGAATGTGCCTACAGGTCATTTACAGTTTTTCTTCTAAAAGAGTCTTCCACTAGTGATGTTTGGTTCTGAATTTATGCAAAGGATCTAATACCTAAAATATGAGTCAATTTATAGCAAAATTATTTTGTAACAAAAGATCTTTTTTTTTTAATTTAGGTCTGAAAAAAATACAGAATTTGTTCTGTAATACTTGAGTGAACTTGAGTACTGAGCCACAATTTTCCCTTACTGATTTTAATAATGAATTGTTTTGTGTCTTTCAGATTAAAAAATTAAAGGGACAACTGGAAGAAAAGCAAAAGAATGGCAAAATGGAAAATACACAGTCAGATGATGAAGTTCTGGAAAATGGAACAGATATGCACATGATTGACCTCCAAAGTGAGCTGCATTTTGTTTTTAAGAGATACTTTGTGTCCTGCATGTGAGTGACAAAGTGTATCTGTACGATAATCACACAGCTCTAAGTAAAAATGAGCCTTCAGTTCTAAGGGAGCTTCAAACTGGGAGCCAGCCATGCACCTCTACTAGAGGTGAGGGAACAATTATCCTTTTTTGGGCAAGATTGCAATTGGAAATATCTCTCTTGTTCCCCAGGAGAGCTGGGGTGAGTTCCTGGTTAATTCTGCTTCCAGAGTGGTCAGAAGGGAATCAGACAAGACTGGGAATAGCATCCATGTGCAGGGCACTTTTTTGGGCAAAGAGCACTTGCTACTCTAGCATTGCCCCAAGTAAATAGCTGTAGCATGGAAATTTTATGATAGGCTTGTTAGACACTGTTAACACTTGTTCTGACATCTCTGATAAATCTGCAATTCTTCTAGGAGATGCCAACAGACAGATTAGTGATCTCAAATTTAAACTTGCAAAGTCTGAGCAGGAGATAACAGCACTGGAGCAGAACGTAAGTTTCTGGCTTGTTCTGTGTGTTTAAGTGTGGTGAGAATGGAAAGAAACATTTATTTTATTGTATGATCAATAAAATCATGATTACTGTCATTTTCCCTTAAAATAAGCAGGAATGTTGGAGCATCAGGGCTACTGCACTGAAGTCATAAAGGCTAAAATGCTTTCGTTTCTGCATGGGGAAGAGTGAACATGTTTTTCCTTCGGTCAAGATGAATAAATAATATTCAAAGACAAAGCTATATTGAGAGCACTTGCTGAACTCCTCAGAATGCTTTCCTGTGCCTAGGTAGCAAATATTTTTAAATGGCCTCTGGCATATGATGAGGTAAATTTAGTCAATGGACTGTATCTTTCCTTGCTGAAGTGTATTAAATACAGATATGTATAAAAGGTCTGGACTCAGTTGTGGTTAGGCTTCCTTGGTGTATTTCTTCTCCCTCAAAATACACCTTTGTTTTATTAAAGAGTAATGAGCATCTCTCTGGTTATTGCATAACTACTAGCAGAAGAGTAAAGCCTCACAGTAACTTCTTGGTACAGCTTTTAATTATAAAAATTTGCCTTTCCCTTAGGTAATACGATTAGAAGGTCAGGTAGCCCGCTACAAAACTGCTGCTGAAAATGCTGAGAGAGTAGAAGATGAGCTGAAGGCAGAGAAACGCAAACTACAGAGAGAGGTAACTCAGATGCAAACTGTCATGGGCAAGCAGTCGGCCTGCACCACACCAGGGGAATCTGTCTGGCTGTTGCATTTTAGAGGAGGATTTACCATTCTTGGTAGAGCAAAGAATACGTGTCTACCTTTTTTTTTTATATTATTATTATTGCTTTAGTTATTTGTTCTAAATCTGTAACCAAACTTCGAGCACTCAAACTGAAGTTAACAGTCACGACTGTGAGCTCCTGCTGCTGGTTTAGAATTCCTTCCTGAACTGACTTGCAGTGCCTTGCTTTGTACCAGAGCTGGTTCTCTGGAGCAAACTCAAGTTCTGCTTGTACAACCTAAATCCAGAAACAGCCTTCAAATGCTCAGGTTTGCATGCTACTTTGCAGCTGTCGGTGTTCCTGCAGCTCAGCGTTCATGAGGCTGAAGAATTTGCTGTCTTTGTCCTTTGTTGTACCTGAAAGCTCACGATTTCGGGTGTTAGAAATTCTGGGATTGTAACTACAAATCACTGGTCTTTTTAGACCATGTGATTCAGAAATTACAGCAGTAGAAAGCTGAAAATCCTGCTGTAGAGCTAATTTGGGTGCTTCGTTCTGTCAGCACAGTGCCACATCTTACCAGGAATTGCAGTCTGAGCTTTTCAAACTCAGAGATGACATTTGAGTGCTAAGCAGATGTGACTGGTTCGTACTGAGCCTGTTTTTCTCGCTCTGTCAATCTGTTTGCTGTAGTGCGTCCATCCACAGACTCTGTCCATGTTTGTCTCTCTTAAAACACAGCATCTTCAAGCTGCCTCTAACTTGGACTTAATTTGTCTTAACAAACTTCAGTCTCTTCAAGTAGCTGCTACAATCACATCAGATACATTTGTCCACTTCTTTAATACCTGTCTTCTGAGTTTTGTTTCTGGTTTTTGGTTTGGTTTGTTTTTTTTTTTTCCCAGTGTGGCTCTTTGTTTTTTTTCTAAATACTTTGCCTGCTGTGCTGCCTATAAATACTGCTCTATGCAGTGCATCTCCTCCCTACCCCAATCCCATGGTAGGTTTTATAGAAAACTAAGGCAGCAAAGTCACGCCTGTGGCTGTAGATGCAGGAACCAGAAACGTAAGAACCAGGCAGTGAGACAGGCGTGTGTCACCCAGGAGACAGCTCTGAGCATCCACCCTCTGAGGTTGAGGCAAATTGCTCATTATTCTGTAAATACAGAATCACAGAATGGTGGGTGTTGGAAAGGACTTCTGGAGATCATCTCCTTCAGCAGGGTCACGCAGAGCAGGTTGCCCAGGATCACATTGTCCAGGCAGGCTGGGAATCTCTCTCCAGAGGAGACTCTACAACATCTCTGGGAAGCCTGGGCCAGGTTCTGGCATCCTCACAGGAAAGAAGTTTTTCCTCCTGTTCAGATGGAACCTCCTGGGTTCCAGTTTCTGTCTATCGCCCCTTGTCCTATTGCTGGGCACTACTGAAAAGAGTCAGCACTGATCAGATCTCCTCTCAGTCTGCTCTTCTCCAGCTAAACAGCCCCACAGCTTTCAGCCTTTCCTCAACACAGAGATGCTCCAGTCCCCTCAACCTCTTTGTAGCCTCTGCTGGACTCTTTCTGGTAGTTCCTTGTCTTTCTTGAACTGAGGAGCCCAGAACTGGACCCAATACTCCAGCTGTGGCCTCATTAGGGCAGAGTAGACGGGGAGGAGAACCTCCCTTGACCTGCTGGTCACATTCTTGATGCACCCCAGGAGACCATTGGCCCACTTGGATACAAGAGCACATTGCTGGCTCATGATTAACCTGTTGGCTCCCAGGTCCTTCTCTGCAGAGCTGCTTTCCAGTAGGTCAACCCCACATGTGTACTGGTGCAGGGGGTTTTTCCTCCCACACGTTCAGGACTCTACACTTGCCTTGGATTCTTGGCACCATGGTTAGAAAATAGCTGTGTGTGTGGCCTTCAGAGAAGGTGCACAACATTTGCTTTGCACATCTGCTAACAGGAATTTTTCAACTGCTTTATCATCTAAGTAAGTTCGAGTAATATGGTCAGTTAGTGTTGGTAACCACAAACCTTGCTTTACCTTTGGAAAGGGAAGGTGCCGTGACAGTTAATGAGGTTTTTTTTTTTTCTGCTTCCTTCCTTCAGCTTCGTTCAGCTTTGGATAAAACTGAAGAGCTTGAAGTCAGCAACGGTCACCTAGTGAAGCGTTTGGAGAAGATGAAAGCCAACCGGAGTGCTTTACTGTCTCAGCAATAACCACCACCTTTCAATGGAAACTACCACTACTACTTGACAGAATCAGAACAACGTTGCAGATGCTTCAGTCTCTTACTGTCCAGAATGCTTCGTGTCTTGCCTTCTGAGAACAGACAACCCCAACATTTGCTATGTGCCACCCAGCTGTGGTTCTTTCTACGCAGATTCAAACCTACTGCACTATAGACATAGGAGTAGCTGATCCAAATGGCTGTGCCTGCCTGCAAGAGTCCTTCCACACCGTTCTCTGAGTACGTCTGAAGGACAATATCCGCCTACCATGCCAAGGAGCACATCAGGCATCACGTGAAGTTCTCCATCCAGAAGGCACAGCAGCCATTTATTGCCATTTAAAATGGCTTTCAAAGCAAACACTTTAACTGGACTGGAATTTTGTGTCTTGCTGAAAATTTAAAAAAACAAAAACAAAAACAAACAAACAAAAAAACCCAACACTGTAAGTTTTGGACTTTTTCATTACAGTATCTGTAAGTTAGTGACTATGGTAGAGTTATTCATAGTAGGTTTTTCATTTACAAATCACTGTGGAACCACAAGCCATTACAAAGCAAAACTCCTTCAGTGGAAACCGTGGAAGAAGATGGTCTTGGAAGCAAAAGTGACCTTAAATGACTTTGCCAATAACACAAAGGTGTTTGGAGGGATTTTTGCACCAGTGGAATCATAGGACTATTTTATTTCAGGGTAAATAGGCAATAGCTTCATTGAATTTTCAACTTTTATTTGTATTATTTAATCCCTGCTCTTGGAGTTGAAGTAAACTACTTTTAAAGGATGTAAAGTTGCATTAATAAACCAGCATAAGGCCGTATTTTAAGGAAAGGTGGGGTTTGCACTTAAATCACTCACTCTGGTGCATTTGTCAAAGCAAGTGTCATTTGCTTAAATTATGTAATAGGTTTTTTACATCAGAAACTATATACTGGTCCATGAACTATTAGGAAACTTTGCCACTACAAAATAAGAGTCTGATTTTTAAAAGAGTTAACTTATAAGTAAAGAAGCACTTTAGAAAATATTACTGCCTATGGTTTTTCTACAAATATGGAAGTAGTGAATCATTTCCTTCAGAGGCCATTATAAAGGTTTTCCACTTTTCATGAAAAATAACTGATTAAGATACTGCAGGCAATTTATTATTCACCACTAGCACTACAGCTTACTGGAAATTACTCTGAATGTACTACTCAAAGGAGGACAACAGAAGAAATAAAGCTGTCCTTCTCCCTTCAGCCCTAACAAAAGCTTGTGAGTAAAGCAGGCACCTGGCCCCTTAGGAACCTGCCCATGCTGTGAAGCAGCATCTCTGTTCCGCTGGAACAACCTTCTGGTAATGCCGACTGCCTTGATAGATACGGTTCCATCAAGCCAAATCCAGTCCCAGGAGACCATTATTTCTTACCTTGGTCTTCAGCCTCACCACTCCAGATCTTTCCCTAGCCTCCTCCTCACAGGGTGGAGGTTAGAGTGTAAACTGCTGCTATTTTCAACGTTAAGGGGATTGCTGGTATCTTCTAAGAGCACCTTCACAAATTAAATAAACCAAAAAACAGTGGCTCAATGTGTTTCTCTAGGTTGGCTAGAAAATAACACCTTTCTCTTCCTCTCTTTGGAGTGCTCCTGGAAATATAGTAATGAAGTACCGAAATTAATATTTCGGGAGAAGGATGAAGGAGGCTTTTTTCGTCTGTGTGCCCCTGGGGAAAAAAAAATAAGTATGTCCTTGTTGATCAAATGTGGTGGAACATGGGGCTAAAAGGAATCTCTTAAATGAAATTTACACTCCAGACAGGGCTTTGGGTTCTTGGTTGGTTGGTTTTTCAAAGGAACATTCAGGTACAGAGCCAGGTTTCTTGTGGAATACCTCAAAATAGCTGTGGATACCAATTTACAATTTTCTGTGGCTGACTTGTGTAATTTCTGGTGTTCAAAGCCTCTGGGGACTGAAAAAAAAAAATTGAACTAAAAGTTTTTTAGAATGCAAAACAAACGTGCTAAATACAACCTCTTACTAACTGGTGATAAGGTGTGTGACTGCCACCAGTCATCTTTCTATGTGTGGTAGCGGCGAAAACCGTCTCTTCTGGCAAGATTCAGGAGAAACAGTCTCGCAACTAAGCATTGGTCCAAAAGGCTAAAAATAATACTTTGCTCATTAAGAAGTGATGTGTTTATCATTTCAAAGTAGATTGTATCTCACACCCCGTAAACATTAACCTCATGACAGAAATGAGATGTGTATTTCAACCTGGATATGCTCTTAGTAGAAATCTTTGTGTGTGATAAAGTAGCTGAATGTTGAAGCCACATTATTTTTTTTTCTCACCCCTTAATTTTCAGTATGACTTAGCTTTAGAATAAGGGAAGAAAAAGTACTGTTTGCTTTACTGCAAACTGGTTTATGTTTTCCTGTGAAGAATGTACAACAACAGGGCTTTGAATGGTAACAATAGCACATGCCCCAGACATTTTAATTGAGCTCCAAACAAGAGAGCTTCAGTTCCCAGCCCGATGACTTGGAGCAGAGCTGAGGTGGTGGCAGCCTGGTGAGGAACTGCTCCTGGGGGAACCAGGACACCTTTTCCTAGAATTTCTATTTAAAATTGTTACTTTGTTTTATTTTTAAATGTGAAAAAATTTTATTGTTTGCAAATGGAATGTTACCCAAAATGTTTTCTGTTTTGTTTTTGGTTTGTGTTTTTTTTTCTTTTTCCCCAAACTGTTAGGAGATACAAGTGTGGAAAAGGAAATTCATTAGCAGAACTCGCCAATAAAAATGTCACTTGTTTGGGTAGTTTTTACTGAGTGGTCTGTCATGATGATGTTACTGGTAAAAGTTCTCCTGGAAAATAGAGACTTTGGGGATGATAGGGGTGTTAACAGTTCTCTTTCCTTTATAAATAGCTTGCTGCGAACGCAGGCTGGTTACAAGATGATGAGGCTGGGGCTGGTACAACTCAGGGCAGGGGTGGGACACATAACTCCACCTAGTAACATGTTCAAGGGCAGGGTGCACTGGGGGAGGGGGAGGACAGGTACAGTGTTCTGTTAGGAGAAGGTTGAATGGTGTAGCTCATTAGATTCATCTTCCACTTAGAATATTTATGGTGAACAGATAGGTAACTCACATAACTTTGCCTAGAAAAGTCTTTCACAACAGGAAGAATCTTTCATGACAGCCAGCTTGGTTTATCAAAAACATGTCCATTTTAGTATTAAATTTCATCTTGCATTGATCATGGATGGGCATTGCTATAGAGAGATCACTTCCCTGAAATGTACCGAGGAGGTTAGTGCTTGTCTCTAGATGTTCTAAACAGGGGGGGGTTGGTTTGGTTTAGACAGCTAAGTGACGTTTTGCACACTTTATTAAGAACACATGTATGTGTTTAAAGGAAGGAGTAGGGCATAGAAACACCCTTGTGAAAATAAAGCAGGTGCCCCGTGTAGCAGGTAGGTACTAGGAGATGCTCCCCAGCTCATACGGCATCTCCGCTGCTCCTTCAAGACTTTTGCTACGTGTTCCAGAAGACGCACTGCTGCTGTCCCCGGCTGGCTGCAGTTGGAGCTTTTGTGCTCAGCGCTGGGAGAACCGAGCGGGGCGAGGAGGAGGAGGAGGAGAGCGCGACCGCCCCCGCAAGAACGTGACGCTGGTGGTGCCGGTGGGGAACAGGAGGGGGCTGGCGCATGCGCTGAGCCGACCAATCAGGGGCTGGAGCACTTCCGGTGGCGGCCAATGGGCTGGAGGCGCGGGCGGGGAGCCGTTGTTGGTGGCTGTTGGGTGCGTGCTGGGCGGGTCCTGGGACTGAGGGGTGGGGAGTGACCGGCGGCAGGGGCTCGGTCGGTGCCGCTGCGAGAGGGGAGTGTCTGCGGCTCGTTTGGGCGGTAGGAAGGTAACTCTCGGCCTTCCCTGAGGTGGGCCTGTGCTGAGTACTTCCCCGCCGGTCTTCCCAGGGGCTCGGCGGTGTCTCCCCACCAAAAAGTGGTGCTTCTCATCACCTTGGCTGTTTTTGAGTGCCTGGCTGCATCAGTAGTAGTTATAAGGTTATTGTTGTTTATCTACAGCATAGGTAAAGTTGTTTTGATTCTCGTTTCTTAACTTCTTCTTAAGGAATAAGTCAGTTCTATGTGATAATATGTTGCAATTTATGTGCAGGTATCAGAGATGTGCTTTGGAAACGTCAGGGCAAGATTCTTAATTTTCTGGGTACTGCTGCTCAGAACTTCAGTTAGGAGATGAAGGCAAAGTTAATATAATAAGAAAGCTAATGTTTCTGAAACAAAAATAACTGTAGAAGTGCATCATGAAAGTACAGTAGGGTTTTTCTTCTGGAGGGTGACTGACTTCTACTGATTTTTATTGAGTGATTTTAAAGGATATCATTTCAATGATGAGCCTTAGAAGATGAGATGGATGCTGTTTTTCCCTGTGGGGAAGGGCTGTCATGAAGTTCTCTCTTAAGGGTCCATTCTGCAAACCCTCCTGTGCAGATATGAGGCCTGGGTCACACTGGTACTGTCTGGAGTGGATGGAGCTCTAATAACTTGTGTGCTAATCCCAGAGCAGCAGCCAAGAAACAAGTGAGTTTCCAGTCTCCCCTCACGCTCCCCCAGCAGCCTGTGTCTCCTTCAGTCCTTCACTCGGTTCCTGATAGGCTGTTTCACCATGCTGGAAACCTCTGGAGGGTGATGAACCACAGACTTGTATCTTCAAAAGTGTGTGAAACCTAGCTTATGGACCTCTTGGTTTAATCCTTGATAAATTATGGCTAGAATTGTCATCTAGCGTGTTTTGTGTAAGATTATAGTTGTGTTAGATACCCGTGACTACAATATAATATTGTTACATTTCATTGCAGTTTTCAGAAAGCACATCTAATGCAGAAATAATGTTTGTATGTTCTCTTCACTAGAAGCTTCTGACAGAAGGCAGAGAAGACTTGACAATTATTATTTTCAGAAACCTCACAAAGAGCATCTTCAATCCCTGTGTGCTTTTTCCCTGCTTCTTTGTTTGTGTTTACTAGGAAACTACGTTTGTTGCAAGTCCACAGTAGGTGTATTGCTTTGGTTTGGTGCATTGTCCAGCTTGTTTGTTGGTAAAAGAAGCTTTCTGATCCAAGAAACCACCTTTGTGTTTTCCTTTATGACTTAAGCTTTCTTGTTGTAAAGATTCTTAGGTTTTCAGGTTGTTTTTTTTTTTTTGCTTAATAACCATTTATTCTTGTTTCCCCAGAATTAAAAGGAACGTGTGCTTCCATTTCCCCTTTGTCCAACACCTGAAGGTTTTTTAGTTCTTGGGACGCACAGAGCTCGTAAGTTCATCTCTTCACTCATACAAGTAGTTTTTGAAGTTTCTATAGTAAGTATACTGTGCATGAATTGAGAAGCTTTAAGCTTGCTGTGGCAAGAAGTGCTCATGGGCCCATATACAATCAGGAATGGTGTGAGGTCAGTATGTGGTCACTGAATAAAAGCCCATCAGCATCTTGCCTTTCAGAGGCAGTACGTGTGTGTAAACACCGTGTGCGCTATCCTGAAGGTAGCATATGATGGAAATCGCTTGCTGTGTATCAACAGGTATTCTTGTGATTCAGCCAAGAAGGATAGAAACTTTCCCCAAGAGAGTAAGAAAATAGGATTGTCTGATTTTTGATGATCCTTTTACTCAATTGAAATGGCTTGAGCAAGAATGGCAAATTCTTTTAACAGCCTTCTGTGAGCTCTTTTGATTTGAGAATGTACCATATAATTCCTTCCTTCTATAGTAGCATGCAGTAGGTAAAAATAAAACAATTAGTTTAGCATATTTTTATGACAGTATTTTCTTCCTGTATACCATGGAGTATCTCAGATTTCTCTTAATTTTTATTCAGGTGAGAAACTGATAGGAAGAAACAAGGTGGTGACTGAGAAGTTGCAGTGGAATTGAGTTGTGTGGCTTACTTCTGAGGAGGAGGGCTTAAGTGTTTGTACCATGGAATTAAAGAAGGACAGCTATGTTAAAAGCAAAAGGAGATGCTTCCATCAGACCTCCCATCTTTTTTCCTATTCTGAGGAAGCTGAGCACATGCTCATCAGAGGTCTTGCAGCAGGAAGTGACCACCCTGGTTTTGGTCAGGCATGTTCTGCCAGTGTTTCAGAATTAAAGTTGTCAAAAGAAAGCTTACCTTATTTAAGTTCATCTTTAGATGCAGATACTGAAATGTATAATAAAAAGAGAATGAGAACTGACTGTGCACAGGTAGATGAAAGCAAGGTGGAAGCTGATACCTTGGGAAGGGCAAGTGGTGATACACACTGTAATTGCAGGGCATGTGATGATCACAGACAAAGTACTTTCGGTGAGGATTCACAGCTGGAATATCTCAGTGCTCATGAGCAAGATTTTGATGATAGGAATAGCTCCAGTGAGTCTTCTGAGCAAAAGGAAACCACCAAGCTGATAGATCCCGTTTATGAAGTTCCAGGGGCTGGGGTCACTCAGGAACAAAATCTTATTTCCCTGTCAGGAGACTGTTCTCCTGCTTCTGAGTATGGCATAGGTGGCCAGAACTGCCCAGAGCTTCCCCATCTGCTTCAGGAGTCTCTGTCTGTGACAGATTGCAATGGAGTGATTTGTGATCATTGGGAAGAGCAAACAGAGTATCATAGCGCTGTTTGTGGAAGCGTACTTGAAAGTGGTGCTCGGGGGAGTAAAGAAAGGGTCTACCCAAATCTGCTTGTATGTGAGAGTTTAGAAAAGGTGAAAGACATCCTACTGATTGACGGCACTCTGCCACCCCAAATCGCTACAAGTGAAGAAGCGTCTGAAAAGAATGACAGATGCCTTCACAGCGTCTCGGTGAAGCAAGACGATCCTTTACTGCCACCAAGGGAAAGGGTCCAGGCAGTAGCCCTGCAATGTCATGAATGTGCAGAGGATTCTGATTTCTACAGTTGTGAAGAATCTGATGTGTGCACGCATGGTGCCAGCTGCGCTGATGCCACTGCAAGGGGTGCTGACACCCAATTTCCAGACTCTGAAATTCTCACTAGCAAGAATCCCTTTTTTGGGGTGGAAGGTGCAGATAGATCCTCCCACGGAAATACCAGCCATCTGAACTTGGAGTTGGAGCATCGTGAAACCTTGAAAAATGTTACCAGTGGCTCTACCGTTAACCAGGCGGTTGACGCGAGCTCTGATTTTAGAGCTTGCTTTACAACAAGCAGAAGTACCAGTGCTCAGGTTTGTGTCTCATCCAGGGCTATCAATACAGTAATAACGATGATGAACAAATCTCGACCCATGGGATGGCACCACAAAACCTATGTAGATGTTGCTTGCAATACAGAGTGGTCATGTGGATCCAGTAGCACAGAGAAAATTTGTGTGCAGCTTACTGAGATGCTGAAAAAACACTCAGATGACAATACTGCAACAGCTGAAAGAAGTTCACAAATTCAGGTAAGTTAAAAAAAAAAATGAACAAGCAAACCACAACAAAACAATTTTATGTAGAACTTTTTTTGACTTAAAGTTGCTCTGTAGATATGTTTTTTTAATTAAAGTTGCTCAGAACTTGTCTATACAAATGTTAATCTGTAATTTTTTAACATTTTTGTTGTTTAGGAAAAGCAGGAATCAAAAAATGAGCTCTGCAGTAGCAATTTAAAGATAAACATTGTCAGGTGGGTCATGAATTGTTTGTAATTTTAATTCTAGATGCTGTGCAAGATTTAATTTTTTTTTTATGATTGAAAATTTGTCCATCACTTAGCAAAAACTGGTAAGTATTAAAAGACTGCTGAGCAGTGGTTCCTACACTGGACAAGTGAGAAGAATGAGCTGAAGACCTTCTGAAATCTAACACAGACCAAAGCAGCCTTGTTCTGCTATTGCAGATGGGCCAAGTACAAGTCGAGTGTAAATCAGCAGTGCTCCCATATGTCAGAGAAGGGAAAAGGCATCCTGGGGCTGCATTAGCAGGAGTGCAGCTGGCAAATGGAGAGAAGTGTTGATTCTTAGTCTGGTGCTGGTGAGGTTGCACCTGGAAAGGTATCTTCAGGCATGGGCCTTGTAATGCAAGAAAGAGCTTGGTGGACTGGGGTAAGCCCACCAGAGGGACAGAGATGGTGAGGGGAAGGTGGTGAAGCACCCAATGAGAGCTGAGGGAACTGGGTTTGATCATCCCAGAGAAGAGAAGGCTGGGGAGGTGGAGAACCTCTCTACAGTTCTTGGCAATCTGTTGGTGGGTTGCTGAGAAGATGAAGTCAAGTGCTTTGGAGAGGTGTGTTGAAAAGGCATGAACTGGCAGTTACAATAAAGGGGGGATCCTAAGTGGGAGCAAGAAAAGGTTTGTTACACCGAGAGTAGTGTTGGGACTGTCTTTTCTTGGAGATTTCAAACCAAAAAAAATAAATTCAAACCTGACTAGAGCTGGGCTGGCCAAGACCCTGAGGTAATTTTGAAGTTAGCCCTGTGTTGAACAGAGGTTTGCACTGCAGACCTCCAGAGATCCTTTCCGACCTGAATTATTCTGTGACTGTGGAAACAAAAATCATTGTGTCTGGAGATCGACAAAGCTACCAAGGTTTTTTTCTTCTTATGACCTCACTATTTGGATAGAAATGATCATGGTGCTTGTTCCCACCTCTCAGTTAAGGCTGATTATAATGTGGAAGCTACTATAAGATGACATTTTTTTTCTGTATAGTAAATAGGAGGAACTGATTTAATTTTCCTTTTGTCCTTTTTTTTTTTTTTTTTCTCCCTTAATTTGTATCAGCAGTAGCTTCTGGAAAGCTACTCGTTTCAAAATAAACTATAATGAACTTAAGATATTGATTTAAGGGTTTCAAGATTTTGTTTCTTGTTGTTATTTTAAAGGCCAGTACACCTTGACAAACAAGCTGTGAAAAATTCTGCGCCAAGCTACTGTCAAGAAATACTGCAGAGAGCGATTAAAGCAGAATTGCAGATTCTAAGTGCTCATTATCAGATGTGCTATCAGCACTGCTTGAAGATTTACAGCCTGGCTTTGGAGCAGAACGCATGTTTCAGCAGGCACGTGCTTTAATGTCCTTTTAAATGAAATGGATAACTTGGTGAAAAGGCATTAATAGCTACATATTACTGATGACTTTTATCTGTAGCCTGTAATAGTGTTTATAGTTAGCATCATTGTCCAAGAGTTTACATTCTTCTAACTGCCAAGTTTTATTTTCAGCCTAAGTTTTTCTCTAGCATTCACAGACCCAGCAAAATACAGTTGTTTTGGGGTGTGGGGTGTGTTTTGTTTTGTTTTGTTTTCCAGCAAGCAACTGTGTGGGTGAGGAGTGAGCTCATGTTCTTACATCATGTGGAGGAAGCTTTAAATGCTGTAAAATGTTTGGAAAATTCCGGAAGCAGTAAAATAAATGAAATGTCTGCCTAAGTTGATCTTATTTTCTTACATGTGTTTTAACAGATCTAGTGGAAATACTGAATTTCGTTCAACTCTCATGTTGGTTTTGGAAGAGCTAAAAAAGAATTATGAGAGTATGAGAAGGCAAATAAAAAGGGGAACACCTTTAAATGCACTTCCACCACTAGCAGTGGAGATTAAGTTGTTGCAAATCTCTTCCTTTTATGTCCCTTGCAAGGTAATTTCTTAATTGCTTTCTACTTTTAAGATAAATGGTTTTTTTCAGAAAATTAAGACCAATCTTTTCTGTTTTGACAGTTGTTCAGGGAGGATCTTTGTCATGAGTAAGTAGTCTTCAGTTGTGGTATTTATTAAAGCTGAAATGAAATGAGAATTAAGTTAAAAAGATGGAATTTCTTGATTTCAGGATGTATCTTGTTGCTCCAAACCATTTTGCTGAAAGACTAGCATAGAACTCTGGGTACAGTGATTTTATTTTAATAAGATTTTTACTCTCTTGTGTTCTAATATGTAAACTATGGAGTGGTATTTTTACTATATAGCAAAAGTTTTCAATTTACAAGAAATTTTCTTGGTTCCCTACTTTCACTACTAAACTCTTT